>WNWK01021439.1:0-2500 GCA_009830355.1 Cherax destructor
TGGTGTTTGTGGTATTTTTGGTGATGGTATTACTGTTATTGTTGGTGTTAATTGTATTATTGTCCCTCTACAGAAGACGACGAAGAATCACTGAGCTCCTCAAGAACGCTAGATTATCTGATACACGGAAGGAAGCGCTGACCAGGGAAGTGGAAAGTATCGAACTTAACTTAAAGGATTCATACAGGATCCTGGAGAGACAGGAGGAACTAAAGGCGATTAGTGAAACTCAAAGAAATTCGAAATATTTGTTTACATGTGGAAAAAAAAACAAGACAAATTCTACATCTAGTATCGGGAACTTGCTCAGGCAAGATGGGACTTAGATGACAACAAAAAAATGAGTGAGATATTGAAGGATCAATACGACTCTGTGTTTAGTGAGTCACTAATCAGTCTAAAGATCGACAATCCAAAGGATTTTTTCATGAATGAGCCTCAAAACTCCGTCAATGTATGCCATATTTCTGACATTACCCTAACTCCACTAGACTTTGAGAAAGCAATTGGGCCCCAGACCCAGACTCTTTGAACTCTGTGTTCATTACGAACTGCAAGAAATCCCTTTCGATTGCCCTAAGTATAATATGGAGAAAGGCTTAGACATGGGTGAAATTCCAGTCATTAAAAACAACGGATATAGCCCCACTCCATAAAGGTGGCAGCAAAGCATTAGCTAAGAACTATAGACCAATAGCTAACGTATCACATAAAAATCTTTGAATGAGTACTAAGAAGCATGATTGCAAACCACTTGGATTCCTAAAAACTGCACAATTCAGGGCAACATGAGTTCAGAGAAGGTCACTCCTGCCTCTCGCAACTACTGGATCACAACGATAAGGTCTTGGATGCACTGGAAGACAGACAGAAAGCCTTTGACAAGTGCGATCACGTGTAATAGCGCACAAAATACGTGCTAAAGGAATAAATAACAAAGTGGGGAGATGGATCTTCAACTTTCTAATCAATCGCACACAAAGAGTAGTGATCGGAAGCTGCCATAGTGAAAAGCTCTGTTCCACAAGGCACAGTACTCGCCCCCATCCTGTTCCTCATTCTCATATCAGACATAGACAGAGATGTAATCCACAGCACCGTGTCATCCTTTGCAGACGATACTAGGATCTGCATGAGAGTGTCATCTATTGAGGACACGATTGACCTCCAAGAAGATATAAACAAAATTTTCCAATGGACAACAGAAAACAATATGATGTTCAATGAAGACAAATTCCAACTACTCCATTATGGAAAACTGGAGAAGATAATAACTATAACTGAGTATACTACAAACTCTACTCATTCAATAGAGCGGAAAAGTAATGTGAGGGACCTGGGAGTGGTAATGTCTGAGGATCACACTTTCAAGGATCACAACAGTGCCACTATCACATCTGCGAAGAAAATGATAGGATGGATAATGAGAACATTCAAAACAAGAGATGCCAAGCCAATGATGACCTTTTTTAAATCATTTGTTCTCTCTAGGCTGGAATATTGCTGTACATTAACATCTCCTTTCAAATTATGTGACATTGCAGATCTAGAGAATGTACAGAGACCCTTTACTGCACATATAAGTTCCGTCAAACACCTTAACTACTGGGAACGTTTTGAAGCACTTGTCTAACGTTGCAACACTGAAACGTGTATGATTTCTTGCTGTGTGAAAAATGTATCTGCTGTGTGCTACTGTAATGAATGAGGCACACTTCATTTACGGCACTCTTTTTGTTATACATTCCAAAGTAATCAAGAGCCATTTACAGAGCCCACAAAGTAGCAGATGGGTTTTTGAGTAGAGTGAATGATTAGTAAGAGAACTTCAGAATATTGGAAGAAAGAAGTAGCGAGTCTCTGTGTAAAGAGGTAGGTAGGGCTATGTGTGTGTGTGAGTGTGTGTGTGTGTGTACTCACCTAATTGTACTCACCTAATTGTGGTTGCAGGGGTCGAGACTCAGCTCCTGGCCCCGCCTCTGCACTGTCCGCTACTGGGTCTCTGCTCTCCCTGCTCCGTGAGCTTTATCATACCTTGTCTTAAAACTATGTATGGTTCCCGCCTCCACTATATCGTTCGCTAAACTATTCCACTTCCTAACTACTCTATGGCTGAAGAATTGCTTCCTAACATCCCTCTGACTCATCTGAGTCTTCAGCTTCCAGTTGTGTCCCCTTGTTTCTGTGTTTCCTCTCTGGAACATCCTGTCACTATCTACCTTGTCGATTCCCCGCAGTATTTTGTATGTCGTTATCATGTCTCCTCTAACCCTTCTGTCCTCCAATGTTGTTAGTCCTATTTACCTCAACCTTTCTTCATAGGACAGTCCCCTGAGTTGTGGAACTAACCTTGTCGCAAACCTTTGCACTTTCTCTAATTTCTTGACGTGCTTGACCAGGTGTGGGTTCCAGACTGGTGCTGCATACTCTAGTATGGGCCTGACGTATACGGTATACAGTGTCTTGAACGATTCCTTGTTAAGGTAACGGAACGCTAATC
>WNWK01021439.1:10000-15000 GCA_009830355.1 Cherax destructor
CAGTATGGGCCTAACGTACACAGTGTACAAGGTCCTGAACGATTCTTTATTAAGATGTCGGAATGCTGTTCTTAGGTTTGCTAGGCGCCCGTATGCTGCAGCAGTTATTTGGTTGATGTGCGCCTCAGGAGATGTGCCTGGTGTTATACTCACCCCAAGATCTTTTTCCTTGAATGAGGTTTGTAGTCTCTGGCCCCCTAGACTGTACTCTGTCTGCGGTCTTCTTTGCCCTTCCCCAATCTTCGTGACTTTGCACTTGGTGGGGTTGAACTCCAGGAGCCAATTGCTGGACCAGGCTTGCAGCCTGTCCAGATCCCTTTGTAGTTCTGCCTGGTCCTCGACCGATTGAATTCTCCTCATCAACTTCACATCATCTGCAAACAGGGACACTTCGGAGTCTATTCCTTCCGTCATGTCGTTCACAAATACCAGAAACAGCACCGGTCCTAGGTCTGACCCCTGTGGAACCCCACTCTTCACCGGCGCCCACTCTGACACCTCGCCACGGACCATGACTCGCTGCTGTCTTCCTGACAGGTATTCCCTGATCCATTGTAGTGCCTTCCCTGTTATCCCTGCCTGGTCCTCCAGCTTCTGCACTAATCTCTTGTGTGGGACTGTGTCAAACGCCTTCTTACAGTCCAAGAATATGCAATCTACACACCCCTCTCTCTCTTGTCTTACTGCTGTCACCCTGTCATAGAACTCCAGTAGGTTTGTGACACAGGATTTCCCGTCCCTGAACCCGTGTTGGCCGTCGTTGATAAGCTCATTCCTTTCTAGGTGTTCCACCACTCTTCTCCTGATAATCTTCTCCATGACCTTGCATACTATACATGTCAGTGACACTGATCTGTAGTTTAGTGCTACATTTTTGTCTCCCTTTATAAAAATTGGAACTACATTTGCTGTTTCCATGCCTCAGGTAGTTGCCCTGTTTCGATAGACGTGTTGTTAGGTGTGTGTGTGTGTGTGTGTGTGTGTGTGTGTGTGTGTGTGTGTGTGTGTATTGACAGCTAGTTACAGTGGGCAGTTGCTCCACACACCATCACTTAGCTAGCACTGACGACACACACCATCACTTAGCTAACACTGACGACACACACCATGACTTAGCTAACACTGACGACACACACCATCACTTAGCTAACACTGACGACACACACCATCACTTAGCTAACACTGACGACACACACCATCACTTAGCTAACACTGACGACACACACCATCACTTAGCTAACACTGACGACACACACCATCACTTAGCTAACACTGACGACACACACCATCACTTAGCTAACACTGACGACACACCATCATAGCTAACACTGACGACACACCATCACTTAGCTAACACTGACGACACACACCATCACTTAACTAACACTGACGACACACACCATCACTTAGCTAACACTGACGACAGTCACGATCAGTCAACTGCTATTTAACACACACAACTGTTGAAGAGACTGAAAGTATTTATTTTTATTTATGTTATATGCACAATGGTCATTTAAATAACAAAGGACATGAATAATTTTAACGTTACTGTAAATATTTTTCACAAAGGTTAACAAACAATCTGGAAGGTTTAAGCTACATTAATAATATAAATTATGACCATGACAAAGTATCAGCTGTCACATTCAAAAATCCTTAATGAGGTGAACGCTAATATTAAGAAAGCTTTCGTGGTATAATAATAATAATAATAATAATAATAATAATAATAATAATAATAATAATAATAATAATAATAATAATAATAATCTTCATTTCTACAAGTACATGTACAAGGTATACAGTCCTAGCTGACATCACTGACATACTACTATATAGAAAGCCGCTTGTTATGCAGAACATTTTGGGCAAATTAGGTCAATTTTGTCCCCAGGATGCGACCCACACCAGTCGACTAATACCCAGAGACCTATCTTACTAATAGGTGAACACGGACAGCAGGTGTCTTAAGGAAACACGTCCTAATGTTTCCACCCGTACCGGGGATCGACCCCCGGACCTCAGTATGTGAGCTGAGTACCCTAGCAATCTAGTATTGTAAAGATGGCGTGCTCAAATATACCTCGAAATGCTCCGGAGCCACAAGCAAAGATAAAGCCTCATTTTCTTAGTTGCATAGCATTTTTTGATGAGGTTATGGTTTGGAATTATAGTACATATAAGGTGGAATATGTGTCCCTGTCTGTTTGCTTCTGGAGAATAACTCTTATGGCAAAATCACTGGCATCTACATGCAATAAGAAGGACTTAAGATAATTAGAGCTCTGGAGGATGGGAGTCGAGGACCTGGGTCTTGAAGCACACACCCAGATTATGTTGTCACCAGGGAAGGTCTATGCGGGGACCTGGGTCTTGAAGCACACACCCAGATTATGTTGTCACCAGGAAGGTCTTGCGGGACCTGGGTCTTGACACACCAGATTATGTTGTCACCAGGAAGGTCTGTGGGGACCTGGGTCTTGAAGCACACACCAGATTATGTTGTCACCAGGGAAGGTCTGTGCGGGGACCTGGGTCTTGAAGCACACACCCAGATTATGTTGTCACCAGGGAAGGTCTATGCGGGGACCTGGGTCTTGAAGCACACACCCAGATTATGTTGTCACCAGGGAAGGTCTGTGCGGGGACCTGGGTCTTGAAGCACACACCCAGATTATGTTGTCACCAGGGAAGGTCTGTGTGGGGACCTGGGTCTTGAAGCACACACCCAGATTATGTTGTCACCAGGGAAGGTCTGTGTGGGACCTGGGTCTTGAAGCACACACTCAGATTATGTTGTCACAGGAGGTCTTGGGACCTGGTCTTGAAGCACCTCAGATTATTTGTCACCAGGGAAGGTCTGTGCGGGGACCTGGGTCTTGAAGCACACACTCAGATTATGTTGTCAACAGGGAAGGTCTATGCGGGGACCTGGGTCTTGAAGCACACACTCAGATTATGTTGTCACCAGGGAAGGTCTATGCGGGGACCTGGGTCTTGAAGCACACACCCAGATTATGTTGTCACCAGGGAAGGTCTGTGCGGGGACCTGGGTCTTGAAGCGCACACTCAGATTATGTTGTCACCAGGGAAGATCTGTGCGGGGACCTGGGTCTTGAAGCACACACCCAGATTATGTTGTCACCAGGGAAGGTCTATGCGGGAACCTGGGTCTTGAAGCACACACTCAGATTATGTTGTCACCAGGGAAGGTCTGTGCGGGGACCTGGGTCTTGAAGCACACACTCAGATTATGTTGTCACCAGGGAAGGTCTATGCGGGGACCTGGGTCTTGAAGCACACACTCAGATTATGTTGTCACCAGGGAAGGTCTGTGCGGGGACCTGGGTCTTGAAGCACACACTCAGATTATGTTGTCAACAGGGAAGGTCTGTGTGGGGACCTGGGTCTTGAAGCGCACACCCAAATTATGTTGTCACCAGGGAAGGTCTATGGGGGACCTGGGTCTTGAAGCCACACTCAGATTATGTTGTCACCAGGGAAGGTCTATGCGGGGACCTGGGTCTTGAAGCGCACACTCAGATTATGTTGTCACCAGGGAAGGTCTATGTGGGGACCTGGGTCTTGAAGCACACACCCAGATTATGTTGTCACCAGGGAAGGTCTATGCGGGACCTGGGTCTTGAAGGCACACTCAGATTATGTTGTCACCAGGAAGGTCTATGCGGGGACCTGGGTCTTGAAGCACACACTCAGATTATGTTGTCAACAGGGAAGGTCTATGCGGGGACCTGGGTCTTGAAGCACACTCAGATTATGTTGTCACCAGGGAAGGTCTGTGCGGGGACCTGGGTCTTGAAGCACACACTCAGATTATGTTGTCAACAGGGGAAAGGGCTTGTGGGGACCTGGGTCTTGAAGCGCACCTCAGATTATGTTGTCACCAGGGAAGGTCTTGTGGGGACCTGGGTCTTGAAGCGCACACTCAGATTATGTTGTCACAGGGAAGGTCTGTGGGGACCTGGGTCTTGAAGCGCACCTCAGATTATGTTGTCACCAGGGAAGGTCTGTGCGGGGACCTGGGTCTTAAGCACACACTCAGATTATGTTGTCACCAGGGAAGGTCTTGCGGGGACCTGGGTCTTGAAGCACACACTCAGATTATGTTGTCACCAGGGAAGGTCTATGCGGGGACCTGGGTCTTGAAGCACACACTCAGATTATGTTGTCACCAGGGAAGGTCTATGCGGGGACCTGGGTCTTGAAGCACACACCCAGATTATGTTGTCACCAGGGAAGGTCTATGCAGGGACCTGGGTCTTGAAGCGCACACTCAGATTATGTTGTCACCAGGGAAGGTCTATGCGGGGACCTGGGTCTTGAAGCACACACTCAGATTATGTTGTCAACAGGGAAGGTCTATGCGGGGACCTGGGTCTTGAAGCGCACACTCAGATTATGTTGTCAACAGGGAAGGTCTGTGCGGGGACCTGGGTCTTGAAGCACACACTCAGATTATGTTGTCACCAGGGAAGGTCTGTGTGGGGACCTGGGTCTTGAAGCACACACTCAGATTATGTTGTCACCAGGGAAGGTCTGTGCGGGGACCTGGGTCTTGAAGCACACACACAGATTATGTTGTCACCAGGGAAGGTCTATGCGGGGACCTGGGTCTTGAAGCACACACTCAGATTATGTTGTCACCAGGGAAGGTCTGTGCCAAACAACTCGACTTTATCAAATGATAAAGTTTCATATGGACGAAACGTCTTCACCAAAAAATGCCATAACCCACAGTGCGTGTTAGTCGTGTTAGTCACATACGTATTTACCATATTTGATCACTCCGGTTGTTATATGCCAGTTTTAAGGCTGCCCGAAAAAGCCTCTATATAACCAAGGGCTTTCCATTAAGTCTTCAAAAAATGTCACCTATTATTATAATAATAGTTTCCTGCACTATTTATTGCTCATTTTCATTCTGAAAAACTCAAAATAAGTTGTAACGAATGTAGTGAAATGCGGGTAGCAAACAC
>WNWK01021439.1:17500-34098 GCA_009830355.1 Cherax destructor
AACACCATTACTGCACTTCTATTTAACACCATTACTGTACTTCTATTTAACACCATTACTGTACTTCTATTTAACACCATTACTGTACTTCTATTTAGCACCATTACTGTACTTCTATTTAACACCATTACTGCACTTATATTTAACACCATTACTGCACTTCTATTTAACACCATTACTGCACTTATATTTAACACCATTACTGTACTTCTATTTAGCACCATTACTGTACTGCTGTTTAGTGAAATTAATTCACTTCCATTTAGCAAGATTACTACACTGCTATTTAACACCACTATTGCACTGCTATTTAGCACCATTACTGAACTGATTTTAATCACCATTACTACACTGTTATTTAACACCATCACTGCACTGTTATTTAGCACCATTACTGCAATGCTATTTAGCACCATTACTGCAATGCTATTTAGTGCCATTACTGTACTTCTATTTAACACCATTACTGCACTTCTATTTAACACCATTACTGCACTTCTATTTAACACCATTACTGCACTTCTATTTAACACCATTACTGTACTTCTATTTAACACCATTACTGCACTTCTATTTAACACCATTACTGCACTTCTATTTAACACCATTACTGCACTTCTATTTAACACTATTACTGCACTTCTATTTAACACCATTACTGCACTTCTATTTAACACCATTACTGCACTGCTATTTAGTGCCATTACTGTACTTCTATTTAACACCATTACTGCACTTCTATTTAACACCATTACTGCACTTCTATTTAACACCATTACTGCACTTCTATTTAACACCATTACTGTACTTCTATTTAACACCATTACTGTACTTCTATTTAACACCATTACTGTACTTCTATTTAGCACCATTACTGTAATTATATTTAACACTATTACTGCACTTTTATTTAACACTATTACTGCACTTCTGTTTAACACCATTGCTGTACTTCTATTTAACACCATTACTGTACTTCTATTTAGCACCATTACTGTACTTCTATTTAGCACCATTACTGCACTGCTATTTAGCACCATTACTGTACTTCTATTTAACACCATTACTGCACTTATATTTAACACCATTACTGTACTTCTATTTAACACCATTACTGCACTTATATTTAACACCATTACTGCACTTCTATTTAACACCATTACTGCACTTATATTTAACACCATTACTGTACTTCTATTTAGCACCATTACTGTACTGCTGTTTAGTGAAATTAATTCACTTCCATTTAGCAAGATTACTACACTGCTATTTAACACCACTATTGCACTGCTATTTAGCACCATTACTGAACTGATTTTAATCACCATTACTACACTGTTATTTAACACCATCACTGCAATGTTATTTAGCACCATTGCTGCACTGCCATTTAGCACTATTACTACACTGCTATTTAGTACCATTACTGCAATGCTATTTAGCACAATTACTGCACTTCTATTTAACACCATTTACTACACTGTTATTTAGCACAATTAATGCACTGCTATTTAACACCATTACTGTACTGCAATTTGAAAATATTACTGCACCGCTATTTAGTAAGATTACTACACTGCTAATTAAGCACCAATACTACACTGCTAATTATCACCATTGATGAACTGCTATTTAGCACCATTACTGCACTTCTAGTTAGCACCATTACTGCACTGCTGTTTACCACCGTTATCGCACCATTAGGATACACTACTTGGTCACACCTAGGTTGATCTCTAGTTCTCTGTTATAGCTCTCAACATTCACACAGCGATCCTCTTAGTGTAACACTGCGGACACACCACCACAAGCTGGTATTATGGCATCACTGGAGATGCACCACCACGACCTGGTGTTATGGTAACACTGCTGACACAAAACTACAAGAATAGTGTTATGGTAACACTATTGATACAACTGGTGTTATGGTAACACTGCTGACACACCTGCTGTTATGGTAACACTGCTGACACACCTGATGTTAAGGTAACACTACTGACACACCTGGTGCTATGGTAACACTGTTGACACACCTGGTGTTATGGTAACACTGTTGACACACCTGGTGTTATGGTAATATTGTTTACGCAACTGGTGTTATGGTAACACTGTTGACACACCTGGTATTATGGTAATACTGCTGACACACCTGGTGTTATGGTAATACTGCTCACTCACCTGGTGCTATGGTAACACTGTTGACACACCTGGAGTTATGGTAATACTGTTGACACATCTTGTGTTATGGTAACACTGCTGACACACCTGGTGTTATTGTAACACTGGTGACACACCTGGTGTTAAGGTAACACTGCTGACACACATGGTGTTATGGTAACACTGGTGACACACCTGGTGTTATGGTATTTCTGTTGACACAAATGGTGTTATGGTAACACTGGTGACACACCTTGTGTTATGGTAACACTGTTTACACAACTGGTGTTATGGTAATACTGTTGACACACCTGGTGTTATGGTAATACTGCTGACACACCTGGTGTTATCGTAACACTGTTGACACACCTGTTATTATGGTAACACTGATGACACACCTGGTGTTATGGCAACACTGTTGACGCACCTGGTGTTATAATAACACTGTTGACACACCTGGTGCTATGGTAACACTGTTGACACACCTGGTGTTATGGTAACACTGTTGACACACCTGGTGTTATAGTAACACTGCTGACACATATGTTGTTATGGTAACACTGCTGACACACCTGGTGTTATGGTAACACTGCTGACACACCTAGTGTTATGGTAACACTGCTGACACACCAGGTGTTATGGTAACTCTGTTGACATACCTGGTATTATGGTAACACTGATGACACACCTGGTGTTATGGTAACACTGCTGACACACCTGGTGACAGTCACACCTCATCTCAGTTTTCTTAATGTTAATTAAGTGTACCGGAATTTTTTAGTACGTCCCGTATGTTATTTTGTTAGTGTTAACTGTTTTTATTGTTATTGTTAACTGTTTTTATTGTTTGTGTTATCTGTTATTCTTGTTAGTGTTAACTGTTATTCTTGATAGTGTTAACTGTTGTTCTTGTTATTATTGTTAGTGCTAACTGTTATTCTTGTTGTTATTGTTAGTGTTAACTGTTATTCTCGCTGATGTTGACTGTTTTTATTGTTAGTGTTAACTGTTATTTTTGTTAGTGTTAACTGCTATTATTGTTAGTGTTAACTGTTATTATTGTTAGTGTTAACTATTATTATTGTTAGCGTTAACTGGTATTATTATTAGTGTTAACTGTTATTATTTGTAGTGTTACATATTATTCTTGTTAGTGTTGACTGTTATTATTGTTAGTGTTAACTGTTATTATTTGTAGTGTTTACTGTTATTATTGTTAGTGTTAACTGTTATTATTGTTTGTGTTAACTGTTATTCTTGTTTGTTTTGACTGTTATTATTGTTAGTGTTATCTTTTATTTTTGTTAATGTTCACTGCTATTATTGTTAGTGTTAGATGTTATTATAGATAGTGCTAAATGTTATTATTTTTAGTGTTAACTGTTATTTTTGTTATTATTAGCTGTTATTTTTGTTTGTATTAACTGTTCTTTTTGTTGTTAACTTTTATTATTGTTAGCGTTAACTGTTATTTTTTTAGTGATAACTGTTATTCTTGTTAGTGCCAACTGTTTTTTGTTAGTATTAACTTTTTCTTTTGTTTGCTATTTTTGTTAGTGTTAACTGTAAGTTTTTGTTTGACTCTTATTCTTTTTAGTGTTAACTCTTATTGATTTTAGTGTTAACTGTTATAATTGTTAGTGTTAACTGTAATTCTTGTTAGTGTTAACTGTTATTCTTGTTAGTGTTAACTGTTATTCTTGTTAGTGTTAACTGTTATTCTTGTTAGTGTTAACTGTTATTTTTTGTTTCTTATTCTTGTTAGTGTTAACTGTTATTCTTGTTAGTGTTAACTTTTACTTTTGTTTGTTATTTTTGTTATTGTTAGCTGTAAGTTTTTGTTAAACTTCTTGTTAGTGTTAATTATTATTTTGTTTTTAGTTTTGTTTGACGTGAGTTCTTGTACTTTCATATTATTTTTTGCATATTTCTTCCTTCTTGTTCACTGTTATTTTGGCTTTATTATCAACTTATTTACATATATTTTTTTTGCCATTGTTTTAAATAAGTCTCTTTTAATTTCGTGTAAAATTAGCTTCATTATTATGCTTTTACTTTTTTGTATTGCACGTGTATAACAGTTACTTTATTAGTATATGGCACTCCATGGCCCTTTGAGGCTCCATGGCAGCCAGGGGCACCATGACAGCCAGGGGCACCATGGCACCCAGGGGCTCCATGGCAACCCAGGGGCACCATAGCAACCAAGGGGCACAATGGCAGCCAGGGGCACCGTGGCAGCAAGGGGCACCATGGCACCCAGGGGCACCATGACAACCCAGGGCACAATGGCAGCCATGAGCACCATGGCAGCCATGAGCACCATGGCAGCCATGAGCACCGTGGCAGCCAGAGGCACCATGGCACCATCACCACCTGCTGGTGGGTGGATCAATTAGTGGCACTGTGTTCATGTTATTCGAGATAATTAAGGTAATTAAAAGCTACATGAAACGAGCAACACATTTTTGTTGCCTCATTACTTGTCTTAAAACGCTAAGACAAGACCACCTGTTGTGGGTGAGTGTGGGTGAGTGTGGGTGAGTGTGGGTGAGTGTGGGCGAGTGTTTACGGGTGTGGGGAGTATGGGTTATGTCTGGAGTGTGGGGTGAGGGGAAGTGTGGGGTGTGGGGTGGGCGTGTGTGGGGGGGTTAGGAGGGGTCCGAGAGGGTATTAATAACACCTCATTATCAATTTCCTTGTGACATTTTAATTTTGAAGCAATTTAAACAAATCTTTTTTCATCGCCAAAAAAATCTGGGTTACAAATACGTTGAATTTTCATGAACATTGTAAGGTAAAGGCTCATTATAGGCTTCATTTCATGATTAGAATAACAGTGGATGTACGAACACATTAAAAGGCTACCCACGTACTATAAGAATAATGTCCAGTAAACCAGGTGGACTAGAGTTCTGAAAATGATAGCTCGTTATTCCCTTTCCTCATATAGGTTACTTAACACAGGCTCTATAGACTCGAGGAGGCTGAAGGAACGAGAGATTAAGTAGATCATCGAGTGCATAGGAGAGGAAGAAGAGACAGAGCAGATGGCAAGCTAGTATTCCCCATCACCATTCCTTGTTTTTTATAGCATAACATTTCACTTTAGATACAGACTTACAATCCATTACTCAAAGTTTAATCGATTCAATGATAATATTCTAAGAGTAAAGCATGAGGAAATTATTTATTTCCTCGTGGAGGTACACTAACAAATCTGGGAGAGGAACTATGGTAACCTAGGCAGTGACGTTTAACCTCATATAGGTCAATTCATAACATATTTTAAATTCTGGAGCCTCTGTAAGATTCACATAATTCTTAATATGGGCATCAAAAACCTTCTCTTCCAAGGAAGTTAAGAGTTTAACTACCAATTTGACTAGTTACATACATCCCATCCAGCTGAGCTTACAGTAGGGCAAGCAGGGTTCCCAGGATTATGTGTCTTTATAGATCCATACAGGAAAGAGATTGTTGCCGACCAAG
Organism: Cherax destructor; assembly: GCA_009830355.1. Classification (NCBI taxonomy): domain Eukaryota; kingdom Metazoa; phylum Arthropoda; class Malacostraca; order Decapoda; family Parastacidae; genus Cherax; species Cherax destructor. Next base: position 23,150 of record WNWK01021439.1, read on the forward strand.
CTGATAATTGCTTAACTAGATCATCATTACTCTTCAAAAACACTTTTAGATGGGTGGACTATATGGAGTCTAAAAGAGAGGTTAACAGTGGTGAGAGACTGCAGAGGGAGTGACATCGATAAGTTGAAAAAGCCTAAGGAACTAATGATTTTGACAGCCAAAAAAAAAGAAGGGAATCATTGTATTGGGAAGTGGAGGTACTGGGAAGATTTAGGGAATATCCTGAGGAGTTGCTGAATGTTGATGAAGAGAGGTAGGCAATGATTTCTTACAAAGAGTAGGGAGGAACAACACCTTTTAGGAGTGAGGAAGAACCAACTGTGAGGGAAAGGTACGTGAGGTAGTGGATAGAGTGGAAAGGAAAAGGGGGGAAAAGTAGCTGGATTGGTTGGTCCATTTGCTCAATATATGCATGAAAGAGGGGATGGTACATAGAGACTGGTATAGAGCATGCATATTTCCTTTATATAAAGGAAAAGGGGACAAAAGAGAGTGTAAGAATTATAGTGAAATAACCCAGCGGTGTATTTCGGGAAAAGTGTATGGTAGAGTTATTCTTGAAAGAATTATGGGTATGATACAGAATAGAATTGCAGAGGAATGAGGGTTTAGGAAGGGTAGGGGATGTGTAGACTAAGTGTTTGCATTGAAAAAGATTAGGATTTTTTCCAGTGCATTTATGGGTTTAGAGAAGGCATATGATATGGTGGATAAAGGAGTAATGTGGTAGATGTTGTAAATGTATCGAATATGGGGTAGGTTACTTAAATCAGTAAAGAGCTTTTGTGTGAACAATGAGGCGTAGGTTAGAGTACATAGTGAAGAGGGAGATTATTTTCTAGCAAAAGTAGGCCTTAGACAGGGATGCATGATGTCACCATAACCGTTTAACATATTAATAAATGGGGCCGTAAAAGAAGTTAATGCCAGGTGTTAAGGAGAGGTGTGGGACTGAAAAATAGCGAATCTGGTACGGAGTGAGAGTGGTCACAGTTGTTTTTTGCCAATGATCGATTATTTTGGGAGACTCTGAAGAGACATTGAAATGGTTGGTAAACTAAGTTGGGAGGGTATGTAAAGAAGTAAATTAAAAGTAAACATAGGTAAGAGCAAGGTGATGAGAGGATTAAAAAATATAGGTAACCAGAGATTGAATATTAAACTGAAGTGAGAGAGTATGGAGGAAGTAAATATGTTCAGATATTTTGGAGGGGACTTGTAGGTGGATGGTTCCATGAGAGATGAGGTGAACCATACAAATGACGAAGGAAGAAATGTGGGTTGTTCACTGAGCTATATGTGGAGTCAAAAAACAGTTCATGGAGGTAAAAAGGGGGAACGTAGCAGAGTATAGTAGTGCCAACACTGTTGTGTGAATGTGAAGCATGGGTTTTAAACGTTGCTGGGGGCAGTAGAGATGTGTTTGAGGGCAATATGTTGTTTGAATATTATGCAGAGAAATCAGAATTTGTAGGTTAGGAGGAAATGAGCGAACGCCAAAAGTATTAGTGAGAGGGCTGAGGAGGTACTGTTGAGGGGCTGTTAGAGAGGACGGAGAAAAATAGGATGACTAGGAGGGTGTATGAACCTGGGGTGGAGGGAAGGAAGGGGTAAAGATCACCCTAGGAAAGGTTGGAAAAAGGGGTTAAAGGAAGTGTTGAGTGGTAGGTGCTTGTACATGCAACAGGCTTCTGTGAGTGCGTTAGATAGGAGTGAGCGGAGGCAAGTGTTTATATTAAAATTTGACATGCTGTTGGGGAGTGAGCAAAGTAACATTTATGAAGGGATTCAGGGGAGACAGTTAGCCGGACTTGAGTCCTGGACTATGAAGGAGGGATGCGAATGTTGCAGTTGGGTGGGTCATGTGAATTACGATGACAGTACGTTTCTAGACATACATATATATATATATATATATATATATATATATATATATATATATATATATATATATATATATATATATATATATATATATATATATATTATATATATATATATATCAAACACTGATCTCTGGCCGACGGAGACTCGACCCTACGAACCTTGTGACAGGAACGCAGTGCTTTACCGACCGTACCACACTGGACCAATACCTTGGCATCCAGCTTTCGCTAGACGTTATTCCAAGGCAGCCAGCTTTCAGGCAGGAAGGCTTACAGCTTTTCATCTCATCCCCTGCATGCATCGACACAACTAGAGATTTACAGCTAGGAATTCCAGAAAGAATATTCTCAAACATATCTCTGTCATCTCCCAGAAGAAGCAGCTTGACGTGCAACTGACCCACTCATGCGATATCCACTGCAGAAGCTCTCACTCATGATGTATCGACAACTAGAGATTTTACAATGCTAGGAATTCGCAAGAGCAGGCGAAATATTCAAGCTGGATGCCAAGGTATTGGTCCAGTGTGGTACGGTCGGTAAAGCACTGCGTTCCTGTCACAAGGTTCGTAGGGTCGAGTCTCCGTCGGCCAGAGATCATTGTTTGTGAATATTTCGCCTGCTCTTGCGAATTCCTAGCATTGTAAAATCTCTAGTTGTGTCGATGCATGCAGGGGATGATGAAAAGCTGTAAGCCTTCCTGCCTGAAAGCTGGCTGCCTTGGAATAACGTCTAGCGAAAGCTGGATGCCAAGGTATTGGTCCAGTGTGGTACGGTCGGTAAAGCACTGCGTTCCTGTCACAAGGTTCGTAGGGTCGAGTCTCCGTCGGCCAGAGATCAGTGTTTGTGAATATTTCGCCTGCTCTTGCGAATTCTAGCATATATATATATATATATATATATATATATATATATATATATATATATATATATATATATATATATATATATATATATATATATATATATATATATATATATATATATATATATATATATATACATATATACATATATATATTATATGTGAAGAAATATACTATGAAAATAGATCAGAATCATTTGACCTCAATTATCAAGGGACTATAAAGGAAACATGACAAGAAGGGCTTAGAGGCGCTACATCACACAATCCATCAAAGACTAACTCCAGTAGCGTAACATCTCACGACTCTGTGAAGAGGAACATAAGAAAGTCCATGGTTGAGAGAAATATAATAGAATCATGTTTCATTAAAAGCAGTTTTGAAAATAATATGAATATTTCTTTTGGTTTATATAAATTGGATTCATTTATAATTAATAAAATTTGGGAAGAATTTAATAATAAATTGGACTAATCTTAATTCTTGGGAAGAGTTTCAGGTCCTTTCTTATGTTCCTCTTCACAGAGTCGTGAGATGTTACGCTACTGTGAGGTGTAGTCTTTGTTAGTGTGATGTGACTGTGAGGTGTAGTCTCGCCCCTTATATAAGCCTTCTTGTCATGTTTCCTGTTATAGTTCCTTGATAATGTGAGTAGTCACGAAAGCGCTTGGAATTCTTCTATTTTTTCATAGTGGTTTTCTTGCATATTTTGATATCACCTGTTTACTGTGATCTTTTTGCATATATATATGTACATACAGTTAATTATTTATATAAGTTGTAAATAGCTGAGGTGTGAGGTAGAGGCAGGTGTTAGCCAGATGAACGCTGCTCTAATTATCCTAGGCTAATTCCGGCTGGGATTAAACTCTAATTAAACGCAAGTTGAGATTAATTTTATCCTAGTTTCTCCTTCCGAGAAAATGGGAGTGGCAGATGAATTGTGTGTACTCACCTAGTTGTGGTTGCAGGGGTCGATTCATAGTTATACTCACCTAATTGTGGTTCCAGGGGTCGAGACACAACTCCTGGCCCCGCCTCTTCGCTGTCCGCTACTGGGTCTCTGCTCTCCCTGCTCCATGAGCTTTATCATACCTTGTCTTAAAACTATGTATGGTTCCCGACTCCACTATATCGTTCGCTAGACTATTCCACTTCCTGACTACTCTATGGCTGAAGAAATGCTTCCTAACATCCCTTTGACTCATCTGAGTCTTCAGCTTCCAGTTGTGTCCCCTTGTTTCTGTATTCCCTCTCTGGAACATCCTGTCACTATCTACCTTGTCGATTCCCTGCAGTATTTTGTATGTCGTTATCATGTCTCCTCTAACCCTTCTGTCCTCCAGTGTTGTTAGTCCTATTTCCCTCAACCTTTCTTCATAGGACAGTCCCCTGAGTTGCGGAACTAGCATTGTCTAATTTCTTGACGTGCTTGACCAGGTGTGGTTTCCAGACTGGTGCTGCATATTCTAGTATGGGCCTGACGTACACGGTGTACAGTGTCTTGAACGATTCCTTGTTAAGGTAACGGAACGCTAATCTTAGGTTTGCCAGTCGCCCATATGCTGCCGCAGTTATCTGGTTGATGTGTGTTTTCGGAGACATGTTTGGGTTATACTCACCCCAAGGTCTTTCTCCTTTGATGAGGTTTGTAGCCTTTGTCCACGTAGCCTGTACTCTGTCAGCGGTCTTCTTTGCCCTTCTCCGATCTTCATGACTTTGCATTTGGTGGGATTAAATTCGAGAAGCCAGTTGCTAGACCAGATGTCAAGCTTGTCCAGGTCTCTTTGAAGTCCTGCTTGGTCCTAATCCGATGTGATTCTCCTCATTAATTTCACATCATCTGCGAACAGAGACACTTCTGAGTCTATCCCGTCCGTCATGTCATTCACATATACCAAGAATAGCACTGGTCCTAGGACTGACCCCTGCGGTACACCGCTCGTCACAGGCGCCCACTGTGATACCTCATCACGCACCATGACCCGTTGTTGCCTCCCTGTGAGGTATTCCCTGATCCATTCCAGTGCCCTTCCTGTTATACACGCTTGTTCTTCCAACTTCTTTACTAATCTCATATGAGGAACTGTGTCGAAGGCCTTCTTGCAGTCCAGGAAAATGCAATCAACCCACCCTTCATTATCTTACTTTACCTCTGTTACTTTATCATAGAACTCCAGGAGGTTTGTTACACAGGATTTGCCTTCCCTGAATCCATGCTGTCTGGTGTTGATTATCCTGTTCAGCTCCAGATGCTCCACCATTCTTTTCCTGATGATTTTCTCCAAGACTTTGCACACTATACACGTAAGTGACACCGGTCTATACTTTAGTGCATCTTTTCTGTCTCCTTTTTTAAAGATGGGGACTATGTTGGCCTTTTTCCATACCTCAGGTAGCTGCCCAGTTTCAAGGAATGTGTTGAATATTATGGTAAGTGGCACACTCAGTACCTCAGCTCCTTCCCGAAGGACCCACGGGGAGATATTGTCCGGACCCATCGCGTTTGAGGTATCAAGGTCACTGAGTAACTGCTTCACCTCCTCCTCAGTTGTGAGTATGCCCTCCAGCACTTGATACATTCCTTGTTGGTGATGCACCCCGTCCTGTCTACCCAGCTGCCTTCCTGCCTCCACTGTGAATACTTCCTTAAACCTCGAGTTGAGCTCCACACATACCTCTTGATCGTTACTTGTGAGTTCCCCATCTTCTCTCCTCAGCCTTATCACCTGGTCCTTGACTGTTGTCTTCCTTCTGATGTGACTGTACATCAGTTTCGGGTCAGACTTGGCTTTCGATGCTATGTCAATTTCGTACAGTTTCTGAGCCTCCCTCCATACCTGTGCATACTCGTTTCTAGCTCTTCGACTAATCTCTTTGTTTACTTGGGTTCTTTGTCTTCTGTACCTTTTCCATTCTCTGACACTCTGAGTCTTTGCCTCCCTGCATCTTTGGGTAAACCAGGGGCTCTTTCTGGCCTTCCCATTTAATCTTTTTCCTTTGGGTATAAACCGTTCCTCTGCCTCTTTGCACTTTGTCGCTACGTATTCCATCATTTCATTTGGAAATAAATGGTATAAAATACCGTCTGTGACTCGATAAAGCTCACTGCGTGGGCGAAACGTTGTCAATAAAGGATCACATTATACTGCTTATGTGTTTATTTTTCCATCATTTCATTTACTGACTGTCCTTCCATTTCCCTTTCCCACTGAACCTCCTGCAGGAAATTCCTCATACCCGTGTAGTCCCCTCTTTTAAAGTCAAGTCCACCTGTAGCTCTACAATGTACTCAAAGCTCAGCACCATATGATCGCTGGCTCCCAGGGGGCTGTTGTGTGTTATGTCCTCGATATCTGAGCTGTTCAGGGTGAATACAAGGTCCAGCCTTGCTGGTTCGTCCTCTCCTCTCTCTCTGGTCGTGTCCCTGACAAGCTGGTGCATCAAGTTTTCCATTACCACGTCCATCATCTTGGCTCTCCATGTTTCTGACCCCCACGTGGTTCTTGGTTCTCCCAGTCGATCTCCCTGTGGTTGAAATCGCCCATGACCAGTAACTTCGCTCTGCTCATGTGCGCTTTTCTTGCCACCTCTACCAGAGTGTCCACCATTGCTCTGTTGTTCTCGTCATATTCCTCTCCTGGCCTCCTGCAGTTCTGTGGTGGGTTATACATAACTGCAATGACTATCTTGTGCTCCCTATACTGGATGGTACCTTCTATAAAGTCCCTTTCTCTACACACCTCCATTACTTCCATTTCCACGAATCTCCAATGGTTCCTAACGAGCAGTGCGCCCCCTCCTTTCCCCCTGCTCCTTCTATCTTTCCTCAGGATCTGATATCCCTGTGGGAAGGTTGCGTCTGTTATTGCCTCATTGAGTTTAGTTTCTGTTACGGCTATGATATCTGGGGACATCTCACCTATTCTTTCATTCCACTTTTCATACTTATTCGTGATTCCATCCTCATTTGTGTACCAAACCTTCAACCTCGTTTCCAATAATGTGGCCCTGGGGGGATCTTGGTGGGTTGGGGTGGCAGGGTGCCTATAGGGGGTTGCTACATGGGTGGGGGGTTGTATGGTTGGGGTATGGGTTGGTGGGGTGGAGTTTGTGATGGGGGGTAGTTGTGATGGTTGATTTTGGGTTGCTGGGGTGGGGACAGGGGAAATGATGTGTGTGTGTGTGTGGTGTTAAAATGTATGGTTGTCGTTGGGTTGCTGTGATTTGAGGCCCTCTGTGGGTGCTTCCAGTGGGTGTGTTTGTCCTTCTGCTTGGGCCTGGTGTCCTCCATACCTCGCTGTCTCCTCCTCTCTCTCCTCTCTTCGCTTTCTTATCCTCTCCTTCAGGGCCTCCCTTTCTTCCTGCGTTCTGTCCCGATCTAGGTATACATTCTGGTACTCCTGAGTCGCCCTCAGCCATGCTTTCTCTTGCAGGATCATGGTACGGGCTGATTCTGCCTTGAAGATTACTTAGAGAGGCCGATTTCTTCCCCTTGTGTACCACCCGATTCTCCAAAAATTTGTCACCTGTTGCTAACATGATACCTTTAATCCTTTCTTTCTCCTCCTGTTTTCTTCTGTCATGGGTGTCCCCTTCGACTTCCTGAAGGCCGTAGATAAAGATCGACTTCTCCCTTTCCTCCTCCCACTGTGTCTCCCTTTGCCTCATCAGAGATGCATTAGCATCTTCCGGTTCTGTCATGGTTATAGCCCCTGTGTTCCTCTGTGTGTCCGGCCTGCTCATTTGCCCCTGTCCACTGCAGTATATTGTTGGGGACTCTGCGTTTAGCATGTCTGCTGCTTTGTCTACCCTCTCATGTGTTGTTACTGTGTTCTCATGCGTTATTACTGTGCTCTCATGCATTGTTACTGTGGTGCCCTTCTTGTCCCTGGCTGCTTTTTCTATATCCCTCTCGTGTGGTGTTAGTATCCTACTCATCTTGTTTCAGGCCCCACGTGTCTGACAGTGCCTGTGCATACAAGAGATCTTTTTTCTCTGCATTCCCTTTGACTGTGTCTGATGCACAAGCTCCAAGCACCGTTTCTGAACAGGTACTTTTGTCTCTGCTCTGTGTCAGTCTCTGCAGCTTCACTTCTAAGATCTGGATCTTGGCTTCTGCTTTTTTGACTTGCATTTCCCATTTTCTGCTCTCCTCAGCTATCCTCCTCTCCATTCTCTTGCTGATCACCAATATCTTCCTCTCCCATTCCTTCTCCCTTTTATTGAGTTTCTCCTCCTACTGTGGCCTCCCCGGATCAACCATCATTCCCCTTATTGACATCCTTCTCCCTGAGCCGCCCATATTCCCACGATGTGCCCTTATGGATGTAGTAAGTGTCAGAGAGGAGAAGGAGAGGATAGGAGAGGGAATAAAGGGAAGAAAGGGGGTAGGGAGGGCGATCTCGTGGAAGGAGGGAGAGGGAAGGATATTGAGAGGTAGGTGGTAGGGGGCGGATCAAGAGGGAAGGGAGGAGAGAGGGAGGAGAGGAGAGGTAGGGAGAGGGAGGATATGAGAGAGAGGAGAGAGAGGAGAGAGAGAAGGCATAGAGGGAGGTAGAGAGGGAGGAAGAGATGAGGTAAGAGGAGGAGAGTGTCAGAGGAGGGAGGAAGGAGAGGGTATAGGGAGGAGGTGTCAGGGGGGGACATGAGAGGATAGAGAGGAGGGGGGAGGGTGGGGTAGCTCGTGGAAGGGCGGAGGGGAGGGAGGAAGCTTGGAGGAAGGTGGAGAGAGCGAGATCAGAGTGGAGAGAGAGAGGAGAGAGAGAGAGAGAGAGAGAGAGAGAGAGAGAGGTAGGGAGAGGGGATAGGGAGAGAGAGAGCAATAGAGTGAGGGAGAGAGAGAGAGAGAGAAGAGGGAGATAGAGAGAGAGAGAGAGAGAGAGAGAGAGAGAGGGAGATAGATAGATAGAGAGAGAGAGAGAGAGAGAGAGGAGAGGGAGGGAGAGTGAGAGAGAGGTAGGGAGAGGGGATAGGGAGAGAGAGAGCAATAGAGTGAGGGAGAGAGAGAGAGAGAGGAAGAGAGGGAGATAGAGAGAGAGAGAGAAAGAGAGAGAGAGAGAGAGAGAGAGAGGGAGGGAGGGAGGGAGAGAGAGTGAGAGAGAGGTAGGGAGAGGGAGAGAGGTAGGGAGAGGGAGAGGGGATAGGGAGAGAGAGAGCAAGAGAGTGAGGGAGAGGGAGGAGAGAGAGATAGTGAGATAGGGGTATAGAGATTAGTCAAGTGTGGGAGTAGAGGGTGGTGGGGGTTAGTATGGGGGAGTCTGAGGGAAACTGTCGTCTCAGGTTTCAGAGGTGTGTTCGTGTGACTGTGTCCCATCAATCTTTGCCTGAGATCTTCAGAAAGTTTGGAATACTATCCTAATATTATGCTAGAATTTTACTAGTACTAATTCTAAAACGAATACTACTAAGCTAAGCTAAGACAAACCCAAGTGTTAGTTTGTGTGTGTGTGTGTGTGTGTGTATATGTATACAGCTGATTTACCGCGCATGCGCGCTCTTGCCACCACGTCCTTAATTTGCTTCCTACCTCGTTTAGCTACTAGTTCTAAAAAGAATACTACTACTTATATAACTGATAATAATATTATTGCTAATACAAGAACAGCTGTATGATATACTACACCTATACCTCGACTAATTCAAGTGTATGTGTGTGTGTGCGTGTGTATGCATGTGTACATTTGTTTGGTAGCACCTGCGCCCTCTTTCCACCACTACCCTAACTTAGCTTCCTACCTATGAATTACGTATATTATCTCTCCAGAGCAGCGATTCTCCCCACAGCTGTCAGCATATCAGGGCCACAAGACCTGTGCAAACCACAACTAGAATTTTGTAAATTACGTCCGATTCCTGCTGGAACTGCACTGTTGTTCAGGAGTCTCCACTCGGTGGCACCCTTCTGGGTACTTTGCATCTTCGTTTCTTATCTGTTGGACTCACTGTATACAATCACCGTATTCCACACCTGGCTGTGTGTGTGTGTGTGTGTGTGTGTGTGTGTGTGTGTGTGTGTGTGTGTGTGTGTGTGTGTGTGTACTCACCTAGTTGTGGTCGCAGGGCTCAAGTCACAGATGTGTGTGTGTGTGTGTGTGTACGTATTCATTTATATGTAGTCGCCTATATGTGGTTGAAGGAGTCGATTTACAGCTCCTGGCTGGTCACTACTAGGTCCACTCTCCTGGCTTCAAGAGCCTTGACGTACCTCTTCTTAAATCCAAGTATGGATCCCGTCTCTTATGCTTCACTCTCCAGTTTGTTTTACTTCCTGACAACTCTAAGGCTGAAGAAATACTTCCTAACATCTTTGTGACTCATCTGTGTTTTCAACTGCCAACTTGTGCTCTCTTGTTCCTATTTCCCATCTCTGAAACATTCTGTCCCTCTTCACCCTGTCAATTCCTCTCAAAATTTTGTATGTCGTTATCATACTTCCTCTAGTCCTCCTGTTCTCCACGCCACGTCTTAAGCGACTCCTTACTTACCTGTACTCCGTTTGCGGTCTTCTTTGTCCTTCTCAAAGCTTCAAAACTTTGCACTTCATGGGTTTAACTCTAGGAGCCAGATGTCAGAGAGGCTTGCACCGTCACCCTTTAACTGTTGGATGGGCCACCCACACTAAGTACCCCCCCACACAGTGAGTGCCACACCCGCACTAAAAACCCGTAAAGAGTGCCATAGCAGAAAAACAATGTTTACAAACAGATCGTGAATGTAAATGAGTGAAAGACCTGTCAATTGAAGTGAAGGGCCCAACCTGACATTTAAGAACCTGACAGTGATGGAATGTCAATTAAGAAGTGAAATATGTCAATTAAGACAGTGAAGGGTATCAATTAAGACAGTGAAGGATATGCCAATTAAGACAGTAAGGGTAGCCAATTAAGACAGGGGGATATGCCAATTAAGAAGTGAAGAGCCGCAAACCTGACAGGAAAGACCCAACAAGACTGCAAAGAATCTGTCAATCCTGGGAAATGAAGGACCTGTCGTCCTGACAGTGATGGACATGTCAATTTAAAACAGGAAATATGTCAATTAAGAAGTGAAGGATATGTTAGTTTTTAAGGAAGAGCCTGTCAAACCTGACAGGAAAGACCGTCAATCAAGACCGCAAAGAATTTGTCAATCCTGACAGTGAAGGACCTGTCAATCAAGACCCCAAAGAATCTGTCAATCCGAAGTGAAGGACCTG
>WNWK01021440.1:0-5000 GCA_009830355.1 Cherax destructor
GTGTTGGGTGGTGTGTTGTGTTAACCTGGGTGGTGTGTTGTGTTAACCTGGGTGGTGTGTTGTGTTAGCCTGGGTGGTGTGTTGTGTTAGCCTGGGTGGTGTGTTGTGTTGGTGTGGTGTGTTGTGTTGAGGTGGTGTGTTGTGTGGAGGTGGTGTGTTGTGTTGAGGTGGTGTGTTGTTTTGAGGTGGTGTGTTGTGTTGGGGTGGTGTTGTGGTGTCGTGGTGTGTTGTGTTGAGGTGGTGTGTTGTTTTGGGGTGGTGTGTTGGGGGGGTTTTGTAGTTGTGTTGGAGGTGGTGTGTTGTGTTGGTGGTGGTTGTGTTGATGTGTGTTGGGTGGTGTGTTCTTGTTGGGTGGTGTGTTGAGTTGGGATGGTGTGTTGTGTTGAGGTGGGTGTGTTGTGGTTGAGGTGGTGTGTTGTGTTGGGGTGGTATGTTGTGTTGAGTGGTGTGTGTGTGTTGGGGTGGTGTGTTGTGTTGAGGTGGTGTGTTGTGTTGGTGTGGTGTGTTGTGTTGAGGTGGTGTGTTGTGTTGAGGTGGTATGTTGTGTTGGGGTGGTATGTTGTGTTGAGGTGGTGTGTTGTGTTGAGGTGGTGTGTTGTGTTGGGGTGGTGTGTTGTGTTGGGGTGGTATGTTGTGTTGAGGTGGTGTGTTGTGTTGGGGTGGTGTGTTGTGTTGGGTGGTGTGTTGTGTTGGGGTGGTGTGTTGTGTTGGGTGGTGTGTTGTTTTGGTGTGGTGTGTTGTGTTGAGGTGGTGTGTTGTGTTGAGGTGGTGTGTTGTGTTGGGGTGGTGTGTTGTGTTGAGGTGGTGTGTTGTGTTGAGGTGGTGTGTTGTGTTGAGGTGGTGTGTTGTGTTGGGTGGTGTGTTGTGTTGGGGTGGTGTGTTGTGTTGGGGTGTGTTGTGTTGAGGTGGTGTGTTGTGTTGAGGTGGTGTGTTGTGTTGGGGTGGTGTGTTGTGTTGAGGTGGTGTGTTGTGTTGGGGTGGTATGTTGTGTTGAGGTGGTATGTTGTGTTGAGGTGGTGTGTTGTGTTGGGGTGGTATGTTGTGTTGGGGTGGTATGTTGTGTTGGGGTGGTGTGTTGTGTTGGGGTTGTGTATTGTGTTGAGGTGGTGTGTTGTGTTGGGGTGGTATGTTGTGTTGGGGTGGTGTGTTGTGTTGGGGTGGTGTGTTGTGTTGGGGTGGTATGTTGTGTTGGGGTGGTATGTTGTGTTGAGGTGGTGTGTTGTGTTGGGGTTGTGTATTGTGTTGTTTAGCGGTGTGTACTCACCTATACATGTTTGCAGGGGTCGAGTCTCAGCTCCTGGTCCCGCCTCTTCCTAGCAGCTACGGAGTTCACTCTCCTGGCTTTGAGAGCCCTATCGTACCTCTTCTTAAAGCTTATTTATGTAACCTGATTCTACCGCTACGCTCTCCCGGTCGTTCCACTTGCTGAGTACTCTGAGGCTGAAGCAATACTTCCTAACATCCCTGTGACTCATCTGTGTTTTCAACTTCCGTCTGTGCCAGTGTACCTGTTTACCATCTGTCTAAAAATCTGTCTCTGTCTGCCCTTTCAGTTTCCCTCAGAACTGTGTATGTCTTTATCATATGAACCCTAATCCTAGTGTTCTGTAATGTCGTCAGGTTTAGCTCTCATAGTCTCTTTTGTAGGAGTAATCTCGTTAAAAACCTTTGCACTGACTCCGGTTTTTTGACATGCTTGCTCAGGTGTGGTTCCATACTGCTGGTGCAGACTTCATGGTCATTCCTTGACAGCTCTTACCTTCTTCAGCGTCATTGCCTGGTTCTCTGCTGCTGTCTTCATTATAACGTGACTCTATAGCAACTTTGTATTAGATTTGGTTTTTGCTGCTCTATTGTTGTCAGACTCCTTCAGCCTCTCTTTTTATCTATGCATATTCATTTCCGGATCTTCTGTTTGCTTCCCAGCTTTTCTGTAGTCTTTGCTTTATATATATATTCTTCCATTTTCTTGCACTCTTAGCTTATGGGCTCTCTGCACCTCTGAGTATTCTGACTGTTGCTTCGTCTACTCTGGGTATGAAATTCTGCTCTGCCTCCCTGGAGTTTCCAGATACATATTCCAGCATCTTACCTTGTATTCTCTTTCACTTCCCTCTTCCACTTCATTCAGTAATTTCTTCATACTTGCTTAATCTCCTTTTTTGAAGTCTGGTTTTTTCTCGTTCTTCCCGTGCAGTATCTCACCAAAATTTTCTTCTATTTGGCATTCTAACCTCTGGACTGTGTGGTCATTAGCATCAAGGGGTCTCTTGTATTCAATGTCCCATACATCAGAATTGCTCATAGCGAGTACAAGGTCCAGCCTGCAGGTTCATCCCCTCTTCTCCTGATTGTGTTCCAGACATGGTGCTGCATGAAATTCTCCCCCACCTCTGGTCCTGTATGTAGCTCTAAGTTCTCCCAGCCTTTCTTGTGAGTAAAGTCTTTCATAATGAGCAGTTTTGCTTGCTCATTTGACCTCTTCTGGCCCCCTGTGTTCTTGTGTCCACCATCACTCTGTTATCATCCGACTCTTGTCTTGGTCTCTTGCCGTTTAGTGGAGGGTTGTACATCACTGCTATCACCACCATGGGTCTCCCGGGTCTGAGTGTCTAGTGTATAGCTATTTGCCTCCTCTCTGTTTCTTCTTATTTCAAACCATCATTGGTTTCCGGTTAACAGCACTACTCCACCTCTGTTTCCTTTGTCCTTCCTCATGATGTGATCTTGAGCTGTGTGTCTGTGAGTGCTGTGAGGCTGGGGATGTTTCCACTGTTCTGTCCTTCCATTCATCACTCTTGTTTGTTCTTCCATCTGTGAATAAATAGTTTACAACACCGAAAAGTTGATAAATGAGACACTTGTACAACAATTGGGTATCTTCAGTCTGGAAACGTTATGCCACGCAGTGGCTTCTTCAGTCCAATGCAGAATAGATGGAAGATGAGTAGTTTCATACAATCAGTCCCTCAGCCTGAAGTCGATGTGTTCTGTCCATCAATCTTGACAAAAGTATAGCATATGCTTGGTGATGGGGCTCATATACTGATGACAGATGAGGTGGAGCAGTCGTAGGCGGAGTCACCAGCTGACAAAACCACTAGTGAAAGTAGGTCGTGTCTATAAGTTAGACAAAGTTCTTGAAGAAATCCCTGGATCAAGATCTGCTTCAGTGTACCGCATTTTCAATTTCCCTTCTGTTATTGTGTTCTGGCTTACAGGTTCCTTATTTCCTGGTTCCTGAACATGGGTGATAGTGGGAGAGGATTGGTGGGAGATGGGAGTAAGCGTGAGGGAGAGCTGAGGGACGTTTCTTCCACTGGAATGGGTGAGGGAGGAACGTAAGGGTGAGGGAGGAACGTAAGGATGAGGGAGGAACGTAAGGTTGGGATGTAGAGGGAAGGTGGAACAGGAGGTTAAGGTGAGGGGCAGTTGTGAAGAAAAATCTTGCAATAGGTGGGAGAAAGATTTTGCAATAAGGAGAAAGTTCTTGCAATAGGTAGAAAGTTTCTGCAATAGGGAGAAAGTTCTTATAAAAGGGAGAAAGTTCTTGTAAAAGGGAGAAAGTTCTTGTAAAAGGGAGAAAGTTCTTGTAAAAGGGAGAAAGTTCTTGTAAAGGAGAAAGTTTTTGCCATTGAAAGAGAAAGTTCTTGCAATAGGTAGAAAGTTTTTGCAATAGGGAGAAAGTTCTTGTAAAAGGGAGAAAGTTCTTGTAAAAGGAGAAAGTTCTTGTAAAAGGGAGAAAGTTCTTGCAATAGGAAGGAAAAAGTTCTTGCAATAGGAAGGAAAAACTTCTTGCAATAGGAAGGAAAACGTTCTTGCAATAGGAAGGAAAAAGTTCTTCTAATAGGAGGGAGAAAGTTCTTACAATAGGAGGGTGAAAGTTGTTGCAATAGGAGGGAGGGGTGAGGACTGTGGGTGTGAGAACAGGGGTAGGGGTAGGGTATGACTTCTTTGGGGTCATTGTGTGTGAATTTGGAAGGTGGCACTGGCCGGAGGGTCTATGCAGTGCCATCCATGGCACTCTTCCAGAAGCTGTGTTTCCACACCGGTCGATGAAATCCCTGATGTTCCTTTCTGTCTCCTTCCATTTTATTAGTCTCTTCCTCAGCTGGTCTCTTCCTCAGCTGGTCTCTTCCTCAGCTGGTCTCTTCCTCAGCTGGTCTCCTCCTTAGCTGGTATCTTCCTCAGCTGGTCTCTTCCTCAGCTGGTCTCTTCCTCAGCTGGTCTCTTCCTCAGCTGGTCTCTTCCTCAGCTGGTCTCTTCCTCAGTTGGTCTCTTCCTCAGCTGGTCTCTTCCTCAGCTGGTCTCTTCCTCAGTTGGTCTCTTCCTCAGCTGGTCTCTTCCTCAGCTGGTCTCTTCCTCAGCTGCTCTCTTCCTCAGCTGCTCTCTTCCTCAGCTGGTCTCTTCCTCAGCTGGTCTCTTCCTCAGCTGCTCTCTTCCTCAGCTGCTCTCTTCCTCAGCTGGTTTCTTCCTCAGCTGGTCTCTTCCTCAGCTGGTCTCTTCCTCAGCTGGTCTCTCAGTTCAGTTTAATTATTTCTTGGTTTGTGTGGTATGTTAGTGTGGCAGGGTGTGTTGCGTGGCAGGGTATGTTAGTGTGGCAGGGTGTGTTGCGTGGCAGGGTATGTTAGTGTGGCAGGGTGTGTTAGTGTGGCAGGGTGTGTTAGTGTGGCAGGGTGTGTTGCGTGGCAGGGTATGTTAGTGTGGCAGGGTGTGTTGCGTGGCAGGGTATGTTAGTGTGGCAGGGTGTGTTAGTGTGGCAGGGTGTGTTAGTGTGGCAGGGTGTGTTGCTGGCAGGGTATGTTAGTGTGGCAGGGTGTGTTGCGTGGCAGGGTATGTTAGTGTGGCAGGGTGTGTTGCGTGGCAGGGTATGTTAGTGTGGCAGGGTGTGTTGCGTGGCAGGGTATGTTAGTGTGGCAGGGTGTGTTGCCTTACCTTCTTCCGTCTCTTTGAAAATCTGATACCTGGTTTGTGTCGGCCTCATCACCTGTCAGGTCTGT
>WNWK01021440.1:10000-34095 GCA_009830355.1 Cherax destructor
TGTGTCCTCGTGTTGTACATGTTGTGTGTCCTCGTGTTGTACATGCTGTGTGTCCTCGTGTTGTACATGTTGTGTGTCCTCGTGTTGTACATGTGTGTGTCCTCGTGTTGTACATGTTGTGTGTCCTCGTGTTGTACATGCTGTGTGTCCTCGTGTTGTACATGCTGTGTGTCCTCGTGTTGTACATGCTGTGTGTCCTCGTGTTGTACATGCTGTGTGTCCTCGTGTTGTACATGTTGTGTGTCCTCGTGTTGTACATGTCTGTGTGTCCTCGTGTTGTACATGTTGTGTGTCCTCGTGTTGTACATGTTGTGTGTCCTCGTGTTGTACATGTGTGTGTCCTCGTGTTGTACATGTTGTGTGTCCTCGTGTTGTACATGCTGTGTGTCCTCGTGTTGTACATGTTTGTGTCCTCGTGTTGTACATGTTGTGTGTCCTCGTGTTGTACATGCTGTGTGTCCTCGTGTTGTACATGTTGTGTCCTCGTGTTGTACATGTGTGTGTCCTCGTGTTGTACATGCTTGTGTGTCCTCGTGTTGTACATGCTGTGTGTCCTCGTGTTGTACATGTTGTGTGTCCTCGTGTTGTACATGTGTGTGTCCTCGTGTTGTACATGCTGTGTGTCCTCGTGTTGTACATGCTGTGTGTCCTCGTGTTGTACATGTTGTGTCCTCGTGTTGTACATGTTGTGTGTCCTCGTGTTGTACATGCTGTGTGTCCTCGTGTTGTACATGCTTGTGTCCTCGTGTTGTACATGTTGTGTGTCCTCGTGTTGTACATGTTGTGTGTCCTCGTGTTGTACATGTTGTGTGTCCTCGTGTTGTACATGTTGTGTGTCCTCGTGTTGTACATGTTGTGTGTCCTCGTGTTGTACATGTTGTGTGTCCTCGTGTTGTACATGTTGTGTGTCCTCGTGTTGTACATGCTGTGTGTCCTCGTGTTGTACATGCTGTGTGTCCTCGTGTTGTACATGCTGTGTGTCCTCGTGTTGTACATGCTGTGTGTCCTCGTGTTGTACATGCTGTGTGTCCTCGTGTTGTACATGTTGTGTGTCCTCGTGTTGTACATGCTGTGTGTCCTCGTGTTGTACATGTTTGTGTCCTCGTGTTGTACATGTTGTGTGTCCTCGTGTTGTACATGTTGTGTGTCCTCGTGTTGTACATGTTGTGTGTCCTCGTGTTGTACATGCTGTGTGTCCTCGTGTTGTACATGTTATGTGTCCTCGTGTTGTACATGTTGTGTGTCCTCGTGTTGTACATGCTGTGTGTCCTCGTGTTGTACATGTTGTGTGTCCTCGTGTTGTACATGTTGTGTGTCCTCGTGTTGTACATGTTGTGTGTCCTCGTGTTGTACATGTTGTGTGTCCTCGTGTTGTACATGTTGTGTGTCCTCGTGTTGTACATGCTGTGTGTCCTCGTGTTGTACATGTTTGTGTCCTCGTGTTGTACATGTTGTGTGTCCTCGTGTTGTACATGCTGTGTGTCCTCGTGTTGTACATGCTGTGTGTCCTCGTGTTGTACATGCTGTGTGTCCTCGTGTTGTACATGTTATGTGTCCTCGTGTTGTACATGTTGTGTGTCCTCGTGTTGTACATGCTGTGTGTCCTTGTACTCACCTAATTGTACTCACCTAATTGTGGTTGCAGGGGTCGAGACTCAGCTCCTGGCCCCGCCTCTGCACTGTCCGCTACTGGGTCTCTGCTCTCCCTGCTCCGTGAGCTTTATCATACCTTGTCTTAAAACTATGTATGGTTCCCGCCTCCACTATATCGTTCGCTAAACTATTCCACTTCCTAACTACTCTATGGCTGAAGAATTGCTTCCTAACAACCCTCTGACTCATCTGAGTCTTCAGCTTCCAGTTGTGTCCCCTTGTTTCTGTGTTTCCTCTCTGGAACATCCTGTCACTATCTACCTTGTCGATTCCCCGCAGTATTTTGTATGTCGTTATCATGTCTCCTCTAACCCTTCTGTCCTCCAGTGTTGTTAGTCCTATTTCCCTCAACCTTTCTTCATAAGGCAGTCCCCTGAGTTGTGGAACTAGCCTTGTCCAAACCTTTGCACTTTCTCTAATTTCTTGACGTGCTTGACCAGGTGTGGGTTCCAGACTGGTGCTGCATACTCTAGTATGGGCCTGACGTATATGGTATACAGTGTCTTGAACGATTCCTTGTTAAGGTAACGGAACGCTAATCTTAGGTTTGCCAGTCGCCCATATGCTGCCGCGGTTATCTGGTTGATGTGTGCTTCCGGAGACGTGCTTGGTGTTATACTCACCCCAAGGTCTTTCTCCTTTGATGAGGTTTGTAGCCTTTGTCCACCTAGCCTGTAATCTGTCAGCGGTCTTCTTTGCCCTTCTCCGATCTTCATGACTTTGCATTTGGTGGGGTTAAATTCGAGAAGCCAGTTGCTAGACCAGATGTCAAGCTTGTCCAGGTCACTTTGAAGTCCTGCTTGGTCTTCATCCGATGTGATTCTCCTCATTAATTTCACATCATCTGCGAAAAGAGACACTTCTGAGTCTATCCCGTCCGTCATGTCATTCACATATAGCAAGAATAGCACTGGTCCTAGGACTGACCCCTGCGGTACACCGCTCGTCACAGGCGCCCACTGTGATACCTCATCACGCACCATGACCCGTTGTTGCCTCCTGTGAGGTATTCCCTGATCCATTCCAGTGCCCTTCCTGTTATACACGCTTGGTCTTCCATCTTCTTTACTAATCTCATGTGAGGAACTGTGTCAAAGGCCTTCCTGCAGTCCAAGAAAATGCAGTCAACCCACCCTTCTCTCTCTTGCCTTACCTCTGTTACTTTATCATAGAACTCCAGGAGGTTTGTTACACAGGATTTGCCTTCCCTGAAACCGTGCTGTCTGGCGTTGATTAACCTGTTCTGCTCCAGATGCTCCACCATTCTTTTTCTGATGATTTTCTCCAAGACTTTGCACACTATACACGTAAGTGACACCGGTCTGTAGTTTAGTGCCTCTTTTCTGTCTCCTTTTTTAAAGATGGGGACTACGTTGGCCTTTTTCCATATCTCAGGTAGATGCCCAGTTTCAAGGGATGTGTTGAAAATTTTGGTAAGTGGCACACTCAGAACCTCAGCTCCTTCCCGAAGGACCCATGGTGAGATATTGTCCGGACCCATTGCCTTTGAGGTATCAAGGTCACTGAGTAACTGCTTCACCTCCCCCTCAGATGTGTGTATTCCCTCAAGCACTCGATACATCCCTTGTTGGTGACGCACCCCGTCCTGTCTACCCAACTGCCTTCCTTCCTCCACTGTGAATACTTCCCTAAACCTCGAGTTGAGCTCCTCACATACCTCTTGATCATTACTTATGAGTTCCCCATCTTCCCTCCTCAGCCTTATCACCTGATCCTTTACTGTTGTCTTCCTTCTAATGTGGCTGTACATCAGTTTCGGGTCAGACTTGACTTTCGATGCTTGTGTTGTACATGCTGTGTGTCCTCGTGTTGTACATGCTGTGTGTCCTCGTGTTGTACATGCTGTGTGTCCTCGTGTTGTACATGCTGTGTGTCCTCGTGTTGTACATGCTGTGTGTCCTCGTGTTGTACATGTTGTGTGTCCTCGTGTTGTACATGTTGTGTGTCCTCGTGTTGTACATGCTGTGTGTCCTCGTGTTGTACATGTTGTGTGTCCTCGTGTTGTACATGTTGTGTGTCCTCGTGTTGTACATGTTGTGTGTCCTCGTGTTGTACATGCTGTGTGTCCTCGTGTTGTACATGCTGTGTGTCCTCGTGTTGTACATGCTGTGTGTCCTCGTGTTGTACATGCTGTGTGTCCTCGTGTTGTACATGTTGTGTGTCCTCGTGTTGTACATGTTGTGTGTCCTCGTGTTGTACATGCTGTGTGTCCTCGTGTTGTACAT
The DNA here is from genome assembly GCA_009830355.1 of Cherax destructor. Classification (NCBI taxonomy): domain Eukaryota; kingdom Metazoa; phylum Arthropoda; class Malacostraca; order Decapoda; family Parastacidae; genus Cherax; species Cherax destructor. Next base: position 13,900 of record WNWK01021440.1, read on the forward strand.
GTTGTGTGTCCTCGTGTTGTACATGTTGTGTGTCCTCGTGTTGTACATGTTTGTGTCCTCGTGTTGTACATGCTGTGTGTCCTCGTGTTGTACATGTTGTGTGTCCTCGTGTTGTACATGCTGTGTGTCCTCGTGTTGTACATGCTGTGTCCTCGTGTTGTACATGCTGTGTGTCCTCGTGTTGTACATGCTGTGTGTCCTCGTGTTGTACATGTTGTGTGTCCTCGTGTTGTACATGTTGTGTGTCCTCGTGTTGTACATGCTGTGTGTCCTCGTGTTGTACATCTGTGTGTCCTCGTGTTGTACATGCTGTGTGTCCTCGTGTTGTACATGCTGTGTGTCCTCGTGTTGTACATGCTCTGTGTCCTCGTGTTGTACATGTGTGTCCTCGTGTTGTACATGTTGTGTGTCCTCGTGTTGTACATGTTGTGTGTCCTCGTGTTGTACATGCTGTGTGTCCTCGTTTGTACATGCTGTGTGTCCTCGTGTTGTACATGCTCTGTGTCCTCGTGTTGTACATGTGTGTGTCCTCGTGTTGTACATGTTGTGTGTCCTCGTGTTGTACATGTTGTGTGTCCTCGTGTTGTACATGCTGTGTGTCCTCGTGTTGTACATGTTGTGTGTCCTCGTGTTGTACATGCTGTGTGTCCTCGTGTTGTACATGCTGTGTGTCCTCGTGTTGTACATGCTCTGTGTCCTCGTGTTGTACATGTTGTGTCCTCGTGTTGTACATGTTGTGTCCTCGTGTTGTACATGTTGTGTGTCCTCGTGTTGTACATGTTGTGTGTCCTCGTGTTGTACATGCTGTGTGTCCTCGTGTTGTACATGCTGTGTGTCCTCGTGTTGTACATGCTCTGTGTCCTCGTGTTGTACATGTTGTGTGTCCTCGTGTTGTACATGTTGTGTGTCCTCGTGTTGTACATGTTGTGTGTCCTCGTGTTGTACATGCTGTGTGTCCTCGTGTTGTACATGCTTGTGTAACATGTGGGTATCTGAGACACTTGTGTAACATGTGGGTATCTGAGACACTTGTGTAACATATGGGGTATCTGAAACACTGTGTAACATGTGGGTATCTGAGACACTTGTGTAACACGTGGGGTATCAGAGACACTGTGTAACATGTGGGTATCTGAGACACTTGTGTAACATGTAGGTATCTGAGACACTTGTGTAACATATGGGGTATCTGAAACACTGTGTAACATGTGGGTATCTGAGACACTTGTGTAACACGTGGGGTATCAGAGACACTGTGTAACATATGGGGTATCTGAAACACTGTGTAACATGTGGGTATCTGAGACACTTGTGTAACATGTGGGTATCTGAGACACTTGTGGAACATGTAGGTATCTGAGACACTTGTGTAACATGTGGAGTATCTGAGACATTTGTGTAACATGTGGGTATCTGAGGCACTTGTGTAACATGTGGGGTATCTCAGACACTTGTGTAACATGTGGGTATCTGAGTAACTTGTGTAACATGTGGGTATCTGAGTCACTTGTGTAACATGTGTGTATCTGAGGCACTGTGTTACATGTGGGGTATCTGAGACATTGTGTAACATTTGGGTATCTGAGACACTTTGGTAACATGTGGGTATCTGAGGCACTTGTGTAATATGTGGGTATCTGAGACACTTGGGTAACATGTGGCTATCTGAGGCACTTGTGTAACATGTGGAGTATCTGAGACACTTTTGTAACATGTGGGTATCTGAGATTCTTGTGTAACATGTGGGTATCTGAGACACTTGTGTAACATGTGGGGTATCTGAGACACTGTGTAACATGTGGGGTATCTGAGACACTGTGTAACATGTGGGGTATCTGAGACACTGTGTAACATGTGGGGTATCTGAGACACTGTGTAACATGTGGGTATCTGAGACACTGTGTAACATGTGGTTTCTTAGACACTGTGTAACATGTGGGTATCTGAGACACTTGTGTAACATGTGGGGTATCTGAGACACTTGTGTAACATGTGGGTATCTGAGACACGTGTAACATGTGGGGTATCTAAGACACTGTATAACATGTGGGGTATCTGAGACACGTGTAACATGTGGGTATCTGAGATACTTGTGTAACATGTGGGTATCTTTATTTTGGACCAAAATAAAGGTACCCAAATATTGCACAAGTCTCTGTTAAAGACTATTTAAAAATTAGATGTATATTAATATTCAGGGCCACTAAGAGGTGGTAAAAATTATTAGTGAATGGAATATTACTAAATATATATTTATTAGTTTAGATTGAACGTAATAACTTTGTTCAAGAACTTTTTTATTAAAGACTAATTATTCTCCTATGGTGTAGTTTTTTCTATATTGCTCCTCTCTGGCTACTTTTCAACCTTCACTATTTTTTTTTTCATGTTAGACTTCTTCTATGTCTAATCTATTTGGGGAAAGAATGGATCTAGTCTTGCTGGTTCATCCTCTTTTCATATCCTTGTAGAGTCTTTATCATGTTTGCTCGTAAAATTTCCCATTACTGGCTTCTGAAGTATCTCTTTCCTGGTTCTCTGTGTAATGTCCAGTTCTGTCAGTCAGTTTCTGGTTCTCTGTAATGTCCAGTTCTGTCAGTCAGTTTCTGGTTCTCTGTGTAATGTCCAGTTCTGTCAGTCAGTTTCTGGTTCTCTGTGTAATGTCCAGTGAGGAAAGTCTCCCATGATTAGTAGTTTTGTCTTACTTTTATTTGTTCTCCACTGCTTCCTCAGGGAGTTTCATCATCGCTGTGTTGTTCTCCTCATAACACAGACTTTGTCGTCCTGTGTTCCCTGGAGGACTGTCAACTGCTCCTGTTATTGCCTGGCCTCCTTCTCCCTCTTGTGTTCCCTGGAGGACTGTCAACTGCTCCTGTTATTGCCTGGCCTCCTTCTCCCCTCTTGTGTTCCCTGGAGGACTGTCAACTGCTCCTGTTATTGCCTGGCCTCCTCCTCCAAGTCTTGTGTTCCCTGGAGGACTGTCAACTGCTCCTGTTATTGCCTGGCCTCCTCCTCCCCCTCTTGTGTTCCCTGGAGGACTGTCAACTGCTCCTGTTATTGCCTGGCCTCCTCCTCCCCCTCTTGTGTTCCCTGGAGGACTGTCAACTGCTCCTGTTATTGCCTGGCCTCCTCCTCCCCCTCTTGTGTTCCCTGGAGGACTGTCAACTGCTCCTGTTATTGCCTGGCCTCCTCCTCCCCTCTTGTGTTCCCTGGAGGACTGTCAACTGCTCCTGTTATTGCCTGGCCTCCTCCTCCCCTCTTATGTTCCTGGAGGACTGTCAACTGCTCCTGTTATTGCCTGGCCTCCTCCTCCCCCTCTTGTGTTCGCTGGAGGACTGTCAACTGCTCCTGTTATTACCTGGCCTCCTCCTCCCCGTCTTGTGTTCCCTGGAGGACTGTCAACTGCTCCTGTTATTAACTGGCCTCCTCCTCCCCGTCTTGTGTTCCCTGGAGGACTGTCAACTGCTCATGTTATTGCCTGGCCTCCTCCTCCCCTCTTTGTTCCTGGAGGACTGTCAACTGCTCCTGTTATTGCCTGGCCTCCTCCTCCCCTCTTTGTTCCCTGGAGGACTGTCAACTGTTCCTGTTATTGCCTGGCCTCCTCCTCTCCCTCTTGTGTTCGCTGGAGGACTGTCAACTGCTCCTGTTATTGCCTGGCCTCCTCCTCCTCTTATGTTCCCTGGAGGACTGTCAACTGCTTCTGTTATTGCCTGGCCTCCTCCCCTCTTTTGTTCCCTGGAGGACTGTCAACTGCTCCTGTTATTACCTGGCCTCCTCCTCCCCCTCTTGTGTTCCCTGGAGGACTGTCAACTGCTCCTGTTATTGCCTGGCCTCCTCTCCCCCTCTTGTGTTCCTGGAGGACTGTCAACTGCTCTTGTTATTCCTGGCCTCCTCCTCCCCGTCTTGTGTTCCCTGGAGGAGTGTCAACTGCTCCTATTATTGCCTGGCCTCTTCCTCCCCCTCTTGTGTTCGCTGGAGGACTGTCAACTGCTCCTGTTATTGCCTGGCCTCCTCCTCCCCGTCTTGTGTTCCCTGGAGGACTGTCAACTGCTCCTGTTATTGCCTGGCCTCCTCCTCCCGTCTTGTGTTCCCTGGAGGACTGTCAACTGCTCCTGTTATTGCCTGGCCTCCTCCCCTCTTGTGTTCCCTGGAGGACTGTCAACTGCTCCTGTTATTGCCTGGCCTCCTCCTCCCCCTCTTGTGTTCCCTGGAGGACTGTCAACTGCTCCTGTTATTGCCTGGCCTCCTCCTCCCCCTCTTGTGTTCCCTGGAGGACTGTCAACTGCTCCTGTTATTGCCTGGCCTCCTCCTCCCCCTCTTGTGTTCCCTGGAGGACTGTCAACTGCTCCTGTTATTGCCTGGCCTCCTCCTCCCCCTCTTGTGTTCCCTGGAGGACTGTCAACTGCTCCTGTTATTGCCTGGCCTCCTCCACCTCTTGTGTTCCCTGGAGGACTGTCAACTGCTCCTGTTATTGCCTGGCCTCCTCCCCTCTTGTGTTCCCTGGAGGACTGTCAACTGCTCCTGTTATTGCCTGGCCTCCTCCTCCCCCTCTTGTGTTCCCTGGAGGACTGTCAACTGCTCCTGTTATTGCCTGGCCTCCTCCTCCCCCTCATGTTTCCATTATCCTTACTGTGTGTGATGTGTCCATTGCAGATGTGATTTATTTCTTCAAAACTTTAATCTTTGATCAGCACTGCATCTCTTTCTCTCAATCCATTAGTTCTCATTGTATAAACTTTTTCTTCTACTCTTGTTCCTTATCAATTTTGCTCTGATATTTTCATCTCTGCAACTTTTGTTTGCAATGCTATCAACCTCTTGTGCATTCTCAGACTTTCTATCTCACTTCTTTTCAGGGTCTGATTAGGTTGGGGATGTCTGGATGGGGATGTCAGGGTGGGGATGTCAGGGTTGGGGATGTCCAGCTGTGGGGATGTCATGGATGGGGGATGTCAGGGGTGGGGGATGTCAGGGGTGGGGGATGTCAGGGGTGGGGGATGTCAGGGGTGGGGGATGTCAGGGGTGGGGGCAGAGTTGGAGATATTGCAATTATTATGGCAGATGATGTATGGTGGTGGATGCTGTGGTATCTGGTGTCAGGGACTGGTGTATCTAGGTGTCAGGGACTGGTGTATCTGGTGTCTGGGACTGGTGTATCTGGTGTCAGGGACTGGTGTATCTGGTGTCAGGGACTGGTGTATCTGGTGTCAGGGACTGGTGTATCTGGTGTCAGGGACTGGTGTATCTGGTGTCAGGGACTGGTGTTTCTGGTGTCAGGGACTGGTGTATCTGGTGTCAGGGACTGGTGTATCTGGTGTTAGGGACGTGTATTTGGTGTCAGAGACTGGTGAATTTGGTGTCAAGGACTGGTGTATCTGATGTCAGGGACTGTGTCAGGGACTGGTGTATCTAGTGTCAGGGACTGGTGTCAGGTACTGGTGTATCTAGTGTCAGGGACTGGTGTCAGGGACTGGTGTCAGGGACTGGTGTATCTAGTGTCAGGGACTGGTGTATCTGGTGACAGGGACTGGTGTCAAGAACTGGTGTATCTGGTGTCAGGGACTAGCGCATCTGGTGTCAGGGACTGGTGTATCTGGTGACAGGGACTGGTGTCAAGAACTGGTGTATCTGGTGTCAGGGACTAGCGCATCTGGTGTCAGGGACTGGTGTATCTGGTGTCAGGGACTGGTGTGTACTCCACCTACTGTCTGTTCTTAGTGTGTACTCCACCTACTGTCTCTTCCCAGTGTGTACTCCACCTACTGTCTCTTCACAGTGTGTACTCCACATACTGTCTCTTCCCATTGTGTACTCCACCTACTGTCTCTTCCCAGTGTGTACTCCACCTACTGTCTCTTCCCAGTGTGTACTCCACATACTGTCTCTTCCCAGTGTGTACTCCACCTACTGTATCTTCTCAGTGTGTACTCCACATACTGTCTCTTCCCAGTGTGTACTCCACATACTGTATCTTCTCAGTGTGTACTCCACATACTGTCTCTTCCCAGTGTGTACTCCACATACTGTCTCTTCCCAGTGTGTACTCCACCTACTGTCTCTTCCCAGTGTGTACTCCACCTACTGTATCTTCTCAGTGTGTACTCCACATACTGTATCCCAGTGTACTCTTTCCCAGTGTGTACTCCACCTACTGTCTCTTCCCAGTGTGTACTCCACCTACTGTCTCTTCCCAGTGTGTACTCCACCTACTGTCTCTTCCCAGTGTGTACTCATACTGTTTCCAGACTCTACTGTCTCTTCCCAGTGTGTACTCCACATACTGTCTCTTCCCATGTGTACTCCACCTACTGTCTCTTCCCAGTGTGTACTCCACCTACTGTCTCTTCCCAGTGTGTACTCCACTACTGTCTCTTCCCAGTGTGTACTCCACTCTGTCTTTCCAGTGTGTCCCATACTGTCTCTTCCCAGTGGTACTCCACCTACTGTCTTAGGTGCAAACTGTTCAGTGATCATTGTATCTAGTTGTCTACTGTTCCGTGTCTCACTTTTCTAGTTGTAACTTTTCTTCAGTGTGTATCCACTACTGTCTCTTCCCAGTGTGTACTCCACTACTGTTCTTCCCAGTGTGTACTCCACTACTGTTCTTCCATGTGTGTACTCCACCTACTGTTCTTCCATTGTATCCACTACTGTTCTTCCCAGTGTGTACTCCACCTACTGTCTTCTTCCCAGTTGTGTACTCCACTACTGTCTCTTCCCAGTGTGTACTCCACCTACTGTCTCTTCCAGTGTGTACTCCACATACTGTCTCTTCCCAGTGTGTACTCCACATACTGTCTCTTCCCAGTGTGTACTCCACTACTGTATCTTCACAGTGTGTACTCCATACTGTCTTTCCCAGTGTGTACTCCACATACTGTCTCTTCCCAGTGTGTACTCCACATACTGTCTCTTCCCAGTGTGTACTCCACATACTGTCTCTTCCCAGTGTGTACTCCACTACTGTATCTTCCCAGTGTGTACTCCACTACTGTTCTTCCAGTGTGTGTACTCCACCTACTGTCTCTTCCCAGTGTGTACTCCACCTACTGTCTCTTCCCAGTGTGTACTCCACATACTGTCTCTTCCCAGTGTGTACTCCACCTACTGTATCTTCCCAGTGTGTACTCCACATACTGTCTCTTCCCAGTGTGTACTCCACATACTGTCTCTTCCCAGTGTGTACTCCACATACTGTCTCTTCCCAGTGTGTACTCCACATACTGTCTCTTCCCAGTGTGTAATAATTTTTTATTTCAATGCATGTTACAAGTGTACAATGTTATTGGTAGTTACAAATATAATACAATTATAAAACTGTAATGCAAGGAGAGCCACTGGCATGCCATGGCATTAGGGGCAGTTTATTCTAGAGACTTATTCACTAAGTACTTAATGCTAAAGAAATTGATTGAGTTTATTCTAGTTCTATATTATTTAAATTATTAAATGGTTATACATACTATTTAAAGACAATACAAGAGAAATTGGTTGAGTTTAATCTAGTTGTAGAATTTATTTCAAATTACAGTATGTTGATGCTATACTAGTATAATAACAATACTAGAAATAGTTTTTAGAGTTTCATCTAGGTATATATTTTATTTCAAATTAAGAAAATGATGATACTATAAGATTTTAAATGACAATATGATGATATGAGATTGCAACAAGTGTTAAGGAGGATGAACATATCAAAATGAGATCTTCTTAAGTAAAATAATATTGGGTTTGGAAGTTTGTTACAGTACTCCACATACTGTCTATTCCCAGTGTGTACTCCACATACTGTCTCTTCCAAGTGTGTACTCCACATACTGTCTCTTCCCAGTGTGTACTCCACATACTGTCTCTTCCCAGTGTGTACTCCACCTACTGTATCTTCCCAGTGTGTACTCCACATACTGTATCTTCCCAATGTGTACTCCACCTACTGTATCTTCTCAGTGTGTACTCCACGTACTGTATCTTCCCAGTGTGTACTCCACTACTGTCTCTTCCCAGTGTGTACTCCACATACTGTCTCTTCCCAGTGTGTACTCCACATACTGTATCTTCCCAGTGTGTACTCCACCTACTGTATCTTCCAGTGTGTACTCCACCTACTGTATCTTCCCAGTGTGTACTCCACATACTGTATCTTCAGTGTGTACTCCACCTACTGTATCTTCCCAGTGTGTACTCCACATACTGTCTCTTCCCAGTGTGTACTCCACATACTGTCTCTTCCCAGTGTGTACTCCAACTACTGTATCTTCCCAGTGTGTACTCCACATACTGTCTCTTCCCAGTGTGTACTCCACATACTGTCTCTTCCCAGTGTGTACTCCACATACTGTCTCTTCCCAGTGTGTACTCCACATACTGTCTCTTCCCAGTGTGTACTCCACATACTGTTCTTTTTCTCAGTACTGTACTTCCATGCCTACTGTCTCTTCCCAGTGTGTACTCCACCTACTGTCTCTTCCCAGTGTGTACTCCACATACTGTCTCTTCCCAGTGTGTACTCCACATACTGTCTCTTCCCAGTGTGTACTCCAACTACTGTATCTTCCCAGTGTGTACTCCACATACTGTCTCTTCCCAGTGTGTACTCCACTACTGTTCTTCCGTGTGTACTCCCTATGTTAGTGTGTACTCCACATACTGTCTCTTCCCAGTGTGTACTCCACATACTGTCTCTTCCCAGTGTGTACTCCACATACTGTATCTTCCCAGTGTGTACTCCACCTACTGTCTCTTCCCAGTGTGTACTCCACATACTGTCTCTTCCCAGTGTGTACTCCACTACTGTATCTTCCCAGTGTGTACTCCACATACTGTATCTTCCCAGTGTGTACTCCACATACTGTCTCTTCCCAGTGTGTACTCCACCTACTGTATCTTCCCAGTGTGTACTCCACATACTGTATCTTCCCAGTGTGTACTCCACATACTGTCTCTTCCCTCTTTACCTAAATTACACAACCTAGCACTTAATCGGATTGAATTCCAGGTGTGTGTGTGTGTGTGTGTGTGTGTGCGAGTGCGTGTGTGGGTGGGTGCGTGTGCGTGTGCGCACGCACTCTAACGAGGTTATTTAGCGTGCACTCTCCTTCACTTGTCTTGAGTAATGTCAATACCTGTCAATCAGAGTGAGTCTGGTGACAATGTTTCCTGTATCCACCAATCATGTGTACAGTATCATGTTTCACACACTAGTGGTGGAGACACTCCTTGTTGTGTGTGGTGACTGAGGGCACTCCCTTGTGTCTGTCAGTGATGACTCTTAGTCTGTGGGTGGGGACTCACCACGCTGTCTGTGATGCTCTCTGGAGTGATTATGGAGGAATGTGTATCGGCATGGAGGGGGTGTAGCAAGAGAGCTATTCTGCCTCCTTCCTTCCCTTAATGGAGGGGGTGTAGCAAGAGAGCTATTCTGCCTCCTTCCTTCCCTTAATGGAGGGGGTGTAGCAAGAGAGCTATTCTGCCTCCTTCCTTCCCTTAATGGAGGGGGTGTAGCAAGAGAGCTATTCTGCCTCCTTCCTTCCCTTAATGGAGGGTGTAGCAAGAGAGCTATTCTGCCTCCTTCCTTCCCTTAATGGAGGGTGTAGCAAGAGGCTATTCTGCCTCCTTCCTTCCCTTAATGGAGGGTGTACAAGAGAGCTATTCTGCCTCCTTCCTTCCCTTAATGGAGGGTGTAGCAAGAGAGCTATTCTGCCTCCTTCCTCCCTTAATGGAGGGTGTAAGAGAGCTATTCTGCCTCCTTCCTTCCCTTAATGGAGGGGGTGTAGCAAGAGAGCTATTCTGCCTCCTTCCTTCCCTTAATGGAGGGGGTGTAGCAAGAGAGCTATTCTGCCTCCTTCCTCCCCTTAATGGAGGGTGTAGCAAGAGAGCTATTCTGCCTCCTTCCTCCCCTTAATGGAGGGTGTAGCAAGAGAGCTATTCTGCCTCCTTCCTCCCCTTAATGGAGGGGGTGTAGCAAGAGAGCTATTCTGCCTCCTTCCTTCCCTTAATGGAGGGGGTGTAGCAAGAGAGCTATTCTGCCTCCTTCCTCCCTTAATGGAGGGTGTAGCAAGAGAGCTATTCTGCCTCCTTCCTTCCCTTAATGGAGGGTGTAGCAAGAGAGCTATTCTGCCTCCTTCCTTCCCTTAATGGAGGGTGTAGAAAGAGCTATTCTGCCTCCTTCCTTCCTTAATGGAGGGGTGTAGCAAAAGAGCTATTCTGCCTCCTTCCCCCTTAATGGAGGGGTAGCAAGAGCTATTCTGCCTCCTTCCTCCCTTAATGGGGGTGAGTAAAGAGCTATTCTGCCTCCTTCCTCCCTTAATGGAGGGTGTAGTAAGAGAGCTATTCTGCCTCCTTCCTCCCCTTAATAGAGGGTGTAGCAAGAGAGCTATTCTGCCTCCTTCCTCCCCTTAATGGAGGGGGTGTAGCAGAGAGCTATTCTGCCTCCTTCCTCCCTTAATGGAGGGGTGTGTAGAGAGCTATTCTGCCTCCTTCCTCTCCTTAATGGAGGGGTGTAGTAAGAGAGCTATTCTGCATCCTTCCTCCCCTTAGTGGAGGGGGTGTAGTAAGAGAGCTATTCTGCCTCCTTCCTCCCCTTAATGGAGGGGGTGTAGCAAGAGAGCTATTCTGCCTCCTTCCTCCCTTTAATGGAGGGGGTGTAGCAAGAGAGCTATTCTGCCTCCTTCCTCCCCTTAATGGAGGGGGTGTAGTAAGAGAGCTATTCTGCCTCCTTCCTCCCCTTAATGGAGGGGGTGTAGTAAGAGAGCTATTCTGCCTCCTTCCTCCCCTTAATGAGGGGTGTACCAAGAGAGCTATTCTGCCTCCTTCCTCCCTTAATGGAGGGGGTGTAGTAAGAGAGCTATTCTGCCTCCTTCCTCCCCCTAATGGAGGGGGTGTAGCAAGAGAGCTATTCTGCCTCCTTCCTCCCTTAATGGAGGGGGTGTAGAGAGAGCTATTCTGCCTCCTTCCTTCCCTTAATGGAGGGGGTGTAGTAAGAGAGCTATTCTGCCTCCTTCCTCCCTTAATGGAGGGGTGTAGTAAGAACTATTCTGCCTCCTTCCTCCCCTTAATGGAGGGGTGTAGTAAGAGAGCTATTCTGCCTCCTTCCTCCCTTAATGGAGGGGGGTACAAGAGAGCTATTCTGCCTCCTTCCTCCCTTTAATGGAGGGGTGTAGAAGAGAGCTATTCTGCCTCCTTCCTCCCCTTAATGGAGGGGTGTAGCAAGAGAGCTATTCTGCCTCCTTCCTCCCTTAATGGAGGGGTGTAGCAAGAGAGCTATTCTGCCTCCTTCCTCCCCTTAATGGAGGGGGTGTAGTAAGAGAGCTATTCTGCCTCCTTCCTCCCCTTAATGGAGGGGGTGTAGCAAGAGAGCTATTCTGCCTCCTTCCTCCCCTTAATGGAGGGGGTGTAGTAAGAGAGCTATTCTGCCTCCTTCCTCCCCTTAATGGAGGGGTGTAGCAAGAGAGCTATTCTGCCTCCTTCCTCCCCTTAATGGAGGGGTGTAGAAGAGAGCTATTCTGCCTCCTTCCTCCCTTAATGGAGGGGGTGTAGTAAGAGAGCTATTCTGCCTCCTTCCTCCCCTTAATAGAGGGGGTGTAGCAAGAGAGCTATTCTGCCTCCTTCCTCCCCTTAATGGAGGGGGTGTAGTAAGAGAGCTATTCTGCCTCCTTCCTCCCCTTAATGGAGGGGGTGTAGTAAGAGAGCTATTCTGCCTCCTTCCTCCCTTAATGGAGGGGGTGTAGTAAGAGATCTATTCTGCCTCCTTCCTTCCCTTAATGGAGGGGGTGTAGTAAGAGATCTATTCTGCCTCCTTCCTTCCCTTAATGGAGGGGGTGTAGCAAGAGAGCTATTCTGCCTCCTTCCTCCCCTTAATGGAGGGGGTGTAGTAAGAGAGCTATTCTGCCTCCTTCCTTCCCTTAATGGAGGGGGTGTAGTAAGAGAGCTATTCTGCCTCCTTCCTCCCCTTAATGGAGAGGGTGTAGCAAGAGAGCTATTCTGCCTCCTTCCTCCCCTTAATGGAGGGGGTGTAGTAAGAGAGCTATTCTGCCTCCTTCCTCCCTTAATGGAGGGGGTGTAGAAGAGAGCTATTCTGCCTCCTTCCTCCCTTAATGGAGGGGTGTAGAAGAGAGCTATTCTGCCTCCTTCCTCCCCTTAATGGAGGGGTGTAGCAAGAGAGCTATTCTGCCTCCTTCCTTCCCTTAATGGAGGGTGTAGTAAAGAGCTATTCTGCCTCCTTCCTCCCTTAATGGAGGGTGTAGTAAGAGAGCTATTCTGCCTCTTCCTCCCTTAATGGAGGGTGTAGTAAGAGAGCTATTCTGCCTCCTTCCTCCCTTAATGGAGGGGTGTAGCAAGAGAGCTATTCTGCCTCCTTCTCCCTTAATGGAGGGGTGTAGTAAGAGACTATTCTGCCTCCTTCCTCCCTTAATGGAGGGGTGTAGAAGAGAGCTATTTGCCTCCTTCCTCCCTTAATGAGGGGTGTAGCAAGAGAGCTATTCTTTCTTCCTCCCCTTAATGGAGGGGTGTAGTAAGAGAGCTATTCTGCTCCTTCCTCCCTTAATGGAGGGGTGTAGTAAGAGAGCTATTCTGCCTCCTTCCTCCTTTAATGGAGGGTGTAGTAAGAGATCTATTCTGCCTTTCCTCCCTTAATGGAGGGGTGTAGTAAAGCTATTCTGCCTCCTTCCTCCCCTTAATGGGGGGTGTAAAGAGCTATTCTGCTCCTTTCCCTTAATGGAGGTGTAGTAAGAGAGCTTCTGCTCCTTCCTCCCTTAATGGAGGGTGTAGAAGAGAGCTATTCTGCTCCTTCCTCCCTTAATGGAGGGTGTAGCAAGAGAGCTATTCCCTCCTTCCTCCCTTAATGGAGGGTGTAGTAAGAAGCTATTCTGCCTCCTTCCTCCCTTAATGGAGGGTGTAGAGAAGCTATTCTGCCTCTTCCTCCCTTAATGGAGGGTGTAGTAAGAGCTATTCTGCCTCCTTCCTCCCTTAATGGAGGGTGTGAAGAGAGCTTTCTGCCTCCTTCCTCCTTAATGGAGGGGTAGTAAGAGACTATTTGCCTCCTTCCTCCCTTAATGGAGGGGTGAGAGGCTATTCTGCCTCCTTCCTCCCTTAATGGAGGGGAAGAGAGCTATTCTGCCTCCTTCCTCCCCTAATGGAGGGGGTGTAGCAAGAGCTATTCTGCCTCTTCCTCCCCTTAATGGAGGGGGTAGCAAGAGAGCTTTCTGCCTCCTTCCTCCCTTAATGGAGGGTGTAGTAAGAGCTATTCTGCCTCCTTCCTCCCCTTAATGGAGGGTGTAGTAGAAGCTATTCTGCCTCTTCCTTCCCTTAATGGAGGGTAGAAAGAGCTATTCTGCCTCTTCCTCCCCTTAATGGAGGGGGTGCAAGAGAGCTATTCTGCCTCCTTCCTCCTAATGGAGGGGTGAAAGAGCTTTTCCCCTTCCTCCCTTAATGGAGGGTGTAGAAGAGAGCTATTCTGCTCCTTCCTCCTTAATGGAGGGTGTAGAAGAGAGCTATCTTTTTCTTCCTTCCTTAATGGAGGGGTGCAAGAGCTATTCTGCTCCTTCCTCCCTTAATGGAGGGTAGTAAGAGATATTCTGCCTCTGCCTCCTTCCTCCCTTAATGGAGGGTGTAGTAGAGCTATTCTGCCTCCTTCCTCCCTTAATGGAGGGTGTAGTAAGAGAGCTATTCTGCCTCCTTCCTCCCCTTAATGGAGGGGGGTAAGAGAGCTATTCTGCCTCCTTCCTTCCCTAATGGAGGGTGTAGTAAGAGAGCTATTCTGCCTCCTTCCTCCCCTTAATGGAGGGGGGTAGCAGAGAGCTATTCTGCCTCCTTCCTCCCTAATGGAGGGGTGAGTAAGAGATCTATTCTGCCTCCTTCCTTCCCTTAATGGAGGTGTAGAAGAGTCTATTCTGCCTCCTTCCTCCCCTTAATGGAGGGGTGTAGAAGAGAGCTATTCTGCCTCCTTCCTCCTTAATGGAGGGGGTGTAGTAAGAGAGCTATCTGCCTCCTTCCCCTTAATGGAGGGTGTAGTAAGAGACTATTCTGCCTCCTTCCTCCCTTAATGGAGGGGTGTAGCAAGAGAGCTATTCTGCCTCCTTCCTCCCCTTAATGGAGGGGTGTGAAGAGAGCTATTCTGCCTCCTTCCTCCCCTTAATGGAGGGGTAGTAAGAGAGCTATTCTGCCTCCTTCCTCCCTTAATAGAGGGTGTAGTAAGAGAGCTATTCTGCTCCTTCCTCCTCTTAATGGAGGGTGTGTAAGAGCTATTCTGCCTCCTTCCTCCCCTTTATGGGGGGTGTAGTAAGAGAGCTATTCTGCCTCCTTCCTCCCTTAATGGAGGGGTGTAGTAAGAGAGCTATTCTGCCTCCCCCCCCCCCCCCCCCCCCCCCCCCCCCCCCCCCCCCCCCCCCCCCCCCCCCCCCCCCCCCCCCCCCCCCCCCCCCCCCCCCCCCCCCCCCCCCCCCCCCCCCCCCCCCCCCCCCCCCCCCCCCCCCCCCCCCCCCCCCCCCCCCCCCCCCCCCCCCCCCCCCCCCCCCCCCCCCCCCCCCCCCCCCCCCCCCCCCCCCCCCCCCCCCCCCCCCCCCCCCCCCCCCCCCCCCCCCCCCCCCCCCCGGGGGGGGGGGGGGGGGGGGGGGGGGGGGGGGGGGGGGGGGGGGGGGGCTATTCTGCCTCCTTCCTCCCTTAATGGAGGGGGGTAGCAGAGAGCTATTCTGCCTCCTCTCCCTTAATGGAGGGGTGTAGCAAGAGAGCTATTCTGCCTCCTTCCTTCCTTAATGGAGGGGTGTAGAAAAGAGCTATTCTGCCTCCTTCCTCCCTTAATGGAGGGGTGTAGAAGAGAGCTATTCTGCCTCCTTCCTCCCTTAATGGAGGGTGTAGCAAGAGACTATTCTGCCTCCTTCTCCCCTTAATGGAGGGTGTAGCAAGAGAGCTATTCTGCCTCCTTCCTCCCTTAATGGAGGGTGTAGCAAGAGAGCTATTCTGCCTCCTTCCTTCCCTTAATGGGGGTGTAGAAGAGCTATTCTGCCTCCTTCCTCCCTTAATGGAGGGGTGTAGCAAGAGAGCTATTCTGCCTCCTTCCTCCCTTAATGGAGGGTGTAGAAGAGAGCTATTCTGCCTCCTTCCTCCCTTAATGGAGGGGGTGTAGCAAGAGAGCTATTCTGCCTCCTTCCTCCCCTTAATGGAGGGGGTGTAGCAAGAGAGCTATTCTGCCTCCTTCCTTCCCTTAATGGAGGGGGTGTAGTAAGAGAGCTATTCTGCCTCCTTCCTCCCCTTAATGGAGGGGTGTAGCAAGAGAGCTATTCTGCCTCCTTCCTCCCTTAATGGAGGGGTGTAGAAAGAGCATTCTGCCTCCTTCCTTCCCTTAATGGAGGGGTGTAGCAAGAGAGCTATTCTGCCTCCTTCCTTCCCTTAATGGAGGGTGTAGTAAGAGAGCTATTCTGCCTCCTTCCTTCCCTTAATGGAGGGTGTAGCAAGAGCTATTCTGCCTCCTTCCTTCCCTTAATGGAGGGTGTAGAAAAGCTATTCTGCCTCCTTCCTCCCTTAATGGAGGGTGTAGCAAAGCTATTCTGTCTCCTTCCTTCCCTTAATGGAGAGGGTGTAGCAAGAGAGCTATTCTGCCTCCTTCCTTCCCTTAATGGAGGGGGTGTAGCAAGAGAGCTATTCTGCCTCCTTCCTTCCCTTAATGGAGGGGGTGTAGTAAGAGAGCTATTCTGTCTCCTTCCTCCCTTAATGGAGGTGTAGAAGAGAGCTATGCCTCCTTCCTCCTTAATGGAGGTGTAGAAGAGAGCTATTCTGCCTCCTTCCTCCCCTTAATGGAGGGGGTGTAGCAAGAGAGCTATTCTGCCTGCTTCCTTCCCTTCTTGTATTCTGTGTACAAGGATAGAACTAGGTTAAGTGTATTTTACTCTCTACCCAACAAAGCCGTGACCACACGCTAACTTGTTCTGTATAGATTAATATATTGCTCTATATTAATAACTCCTTTTCCAGACAGTTGCAATTGCAGATTTACACAAGGTACAGAGACTTATAACACCTCAAGCACGTAAATTATTGGGAATGCCTAAAATTACTTGAATTGCATAATTCTGTGGCGTCTTAGGAAGGATTACACAATGAGTCAGTGGAAGGAACAAGACTCTGGCCAGACTGTGGATGGGATCACGTTATACAAGAAAGATAACAGACTGTAAGTTCCGAATTATAGACCAGCTTCAGGAGAGTGAAGGAGGGTAAAAGGAGAGTGAAGGAGGGTAAAAGTAGAGTGAAGGAGGGTAAAAGGAGAGTGAAGGAGGGTAAAAGGAGAGTGAAGGAGGGTAAAAGGAGAGTGAAGGAGGGTAAAAGGAGAGTGAAGGAGGGTAAAAGGAGAGTGAAGGAGGGTAAAAGTAGAGTGAAGGAGGGTAAAAGGAGAGTGAAGGAGGTGTAGATTGTATCTAATTCGAACTGTGAGAAAATATTTGACACAATACCACACAGAAGACCACTATTTAAACTGCAACAGCAGGCATGGGGTAGCAGAGGTGCTCAAGGGCAGGCATGGGTTAGCAGAGGTGCTCAAGGGCAGGCATGGGTTAGCAGAGGTGCTCAAGGGCAGGCATGGGTTAGCAGAGGTGCTCAAGGGCAGGCATGGGGTAGCAGAGGTGCTCAAGGGCAGGTATGGGGTAGCAGAGGTGCTCAAGGGCAGGTATGGGGTAGCAGAGTGCTCAAGGGCAGGCATGGGGTAGCAGAGGTGCTCAAGGGCAGGTATGGGGTAGCAGAGGTGCTCAGGGCAGGTATGGGGTAGCAGAGGTGCTCAAGGGCAGGCATGGGGAGCAGAGGTGCTCAAGGGCAGGCATGGGGTAGCAGAGGTGCTCAAGGGCAGGCATGGGGTAGCAGAGGTGCTCAAGGGCAGGCATGGGGTAGCAGAGGTGCTCAAGGGCAGGCATGGGGTAGCAGAGGTGCTCAATGGGCAGGCATGGGGTAGCAGAGGTGCTCAAGGGCAGGCATGGGGTAGCAGAGGTGCTCAAGGGCAGGCATGGGGTAGCAGAGGTGCTCAAGGGCAGGCATGGGGTAGCAGAGGTGCTCAAGGGCAGGCATGGGGTAGCAGAGGTGCTCAAGGGCAGGCATGGGGTAGCAGAGGTGCTCAAGGGCAGGCATGGGGTAGCAGAGGTGCTCAAGGGCAGGCATGAGGTAGCAGAGGTGCTCAAGGGCAGGCATGAGGTAGCAGAGGTGCTCAAGGGCAGGCATGGGGTAGCAGAGGTGCTCAAGGGCAGGTATGGGGTAGCAGAGGTGCTCAAGGGCAGGCATGGGGTAGCAGAGGTGCTCAAGGGGCAGGCATGGGGTAGCAGAGGTGCTCATGGGCAGGCATGGGGTAGCAGAGGTGCTCAAGGGCAGGCATGGGGTAGCAGAGGTGCTCAAGGGCAGGCATGGGGTAGCAGAGGTGCTCAATGGCAGGCATGGGGTAGCAGAGGTGCTCAAGGGCAGGCATGGGGTAGCAGAGGTGCTCAAGGGCAGGCATGGGGTAGCAGAGGTGCTCAAGGGCAGGCATGGGGTAGCAGAGGTGCTCAAGGGCAGGCATGGGGTAGCAGAGGTGCTCAAGGGCAGGCATGGGGTGCAGAGGTGCTCAAGGGCAGGCATGGGGTAGCAGAGGTGCTCAAGGGCAGGCATGGGGCAGCAGAGGTGCTCAAGGGCAGGCATGGGGTAGCAGAGGTGCTCAAGGGCAGGCATGGGGTAGCAGAGGTGCTCAAGGGCAGGCATGGGGCAGAGGTGCTCAAGGGCAGGCATGGGGTAGCAGAGGTGCTCAAGGGCAGGCATGGGGTAGCAGAGGTGCTCAAGGGCAGGCATGGGGTAGCAGAGGTGCTCAAGGGCAGGCATGAGGTAGCAGAGGTGCTCAAGGGCAGGCATGAGGTAGCAGAGGTGCTCAAGGGCAGGCATGAGGTAGCAGAGGTGCCGAAGGGCAGGCATGGGGAGCAGAGGTGCTCGGGCAGGTATGGGGTAGCAGAGGTGCTCAAGGGCAGGCATGGGGTAGCAGAGGTGCTCAAGGGCAGGCATGAGGTAGCAGAGGTGCTCAAGGGCAGGCATGAGGTAGCAGAGGTGCTCAAGGGCAGGCATGAGGTAGCAGAGGTGCTCAAGGGCAGGCATGGGGTGCAGAGGTGCTCAAAGGCAGGCATGGGGTAGCAAAGGTGCTCAAAGGCAGGCATGGTGTAGCAGAGGTGCTCAAGGGCAGGCATGGGGTAGAAGAGGTGCTCAAGGGCAGGCATGGGGTAGCAGAGGTGCTCAAGGGCAGGCATGGGGTAGCAGAGGTGCTCAAGGGCAGGCATGGGGCAGCAGAGGTGCTCAAGGGCAGGCATGGGTTAGCAGAGGTGCTCAAGGGCAGGCATGGGGTAGCAGAGGTGCTCAAGGGCAGGTATGGGGTAGCAGAGGTGCTCAAGGGCAGGCATGGGGTAGCAGAGGTGCTCAAGGGCAGGCATGGGGTAGCAGAGGTGCTCAAGGGCAGGCATGGGGTAGCAGAGGTGCTCAAGAGCAGGCATGGGGTAGCAGAGGTGTTCAAGGGCAGGCATGGGGTAACAGAGGTGCTCAAGGGCAGGTATGGGGTAGCAGAGGTGCTCAAGGGCAGGCATGGAGTAGCAGAGGTGCTCAAGAGCAGGCATGGGGTAGCAGAGGTGTTCAAGGGCAGGCATGGGGTAGCAGAGGTGCTCAAGGGCAGGTATGGGGTAGCAGAGGTGCTCAAAGGCAGGCATGGGGTAGCAGAAGTGCTCAAGAGCAGGCATGGGGTAGCAGAGGTGCTCAAGAGCAGGCATGGGGTAGCAGAGGTGCTCAAGACCAGGCATGGGGTAGCAGAGGTGCTCAAGGGCAGGCATGGGGTAGCGGAGGTGCTCAAAAGCAGGCATGGGGTAGCAGAGGTGCTCAAGAGCAGGCATGGGGTAGCAGAGGTGCTCAAGACCAGGTATGGGGTAGCAGAGGTGCTCAAGGGCAGGCATGGGGTAGCGGAGGTGCTCAAGGGCAGGCATGGGGTAGCAGAGGTGCTCAAGGGCAGGCATGGGGTAGCAGAGGTGCTCAAGGGCAGGCATGGGGTAGCAGAGGTGCTCAAGGGCAGGCATGGGGTAGCAGAGGTTTATACACTCTTAAAGTCATTCTATTTTGTTCCATCCTCTCTATATGTCCAAAGCATCACAACAACCCCTACTCAGTTCTCTGGATAATAGTTTTGGTAATCCCACACCTCCTCCTATTCTCCAAACTACAGATTCTCTGCATTATATTCACACCACACATTGCCCTCAGACACGACATTTCCACTGCCTCCAGCCTTCTCCTTGTTGCAACATTCACAACCCATGTCTCACACTCATACAAGAGTGTTGGTATAACTATACTATCATACATTCCCCTCTTTGCTTTGATGGATAAAGTTCTCTGTCTCCACAAGCTCCTCAGTGCACCACTCACCTTTTTCCCCTCGTTAATTCTATGATTCACCTCATCCTTCATATACCCATCTGCTGACACATCCACTCCCAAATATCTGAACACATTCACCTCCTCCATACTCTCTCCCTCCAATCTGATATCCAATCTTCCATTATCTAATTTTTTTGTTATCCTCATCACCTTATTCTTTCCTATATACACTTTTAATTTCCTTCAAACTCATCCACCAACCTCTACAACTTCTCTTTAGAATCTCCCAAAAGCACAGTGTCATCAGCAAAGAGGAACTGTTGCAACTCCCACTTTGTGTTAGATTCTTTATCTTTTAACCCACACCTCTTGCCAACACCCGAGCATTCACTTCTCTTACAACTCCATCTATAAATATATTAAACAACCATGGTGACATCATACATCCCTGTCTAAGGCCTACTTTTACTGGGAAATAATCTCCCTCTCACCTACATACTCTAACCTGAGCCTCACTATTCTCGTAAAAACTTTTCACCGCTTTCAATAACCTACCTCCTATTCCATACATTTGCAACATCTGCCACATTGTTCCCTATTCACCCTATCATATGCCCTTTTTTCCCAAAAAAAAAATGCCACAAACTCTCTTTCCCTTTTCTAAATTTGTTTTACCTATATGTTTCCCGGAAACACTTGGTCTAAAACCCCCTACCTTCCCAAAGCCTCCTTGTTTTATCCGGGTATCCTGCTCTCCGTCTTACTCCTAATTCTTTCAATAATAACTCTACCATACACTTTAAGGTTTTACTTAACGGGCATTCCCCCCCAATTTTTGAAACC
>WNWK01021441.1:0-5000 GCA_009830355.1 Cherax destructor
ATGCTGGTCGAGAGGGAGGATACCTTGATGCTGGTCGAGGAGGAGGATACCTTGATGCTGGTCGAGAGAGGAGGATACCTTGATGCTGGTCGAGAGGGAGGAGACCTTGATGCTGGTCGAGAGAGGGAGGATGCCTTGATGCTGGTCGAGAGAGGGAGGATACCTTGATGCTGGTAGATAGAGGGAGGATACCTTGATGCTGATAGATAGAGGGAGGATACCTTGATGCTGGTAGATACAGGAAGGATACCTTGATGCTGGTAGATGGAGGATACATTGATGCTGGTCGATAGAGGGAGGATACCTTGATGCTGGTAGATGGAGGATACATTGATACTGGTAGATAGAGGGAGGATACCTTGATGCTGGTAGATAGAGGGAGGATACCTTGATGCTGGTAGATAGAGGGAGGATACCTTGATGCTGGTAGATAGAGGGAGGATACCTTGATGCTGGTAGATACAGGAAGGATACCTTGATGCTGGTAGAGGGAGGATACCTTGATGTTGGTAGATAAAGGGAGGATACCTTGATGCTGGTCGAGAGAGGGAGGATACCTTAATGCTGGTCGAGAGAGGGAGGATACCTTGATGCTGGTAGAGGGAGTATACCTTGATGCTGGTAGAGGGAGGATACCTTGATGCTGGTAGAGGGAGGATACCTTGATGATGTTAGAGGGAGGATACCTTGATGATGTTAGAGGGAGGATACCTTGATGCTGTTAGTGGGAGGATACCTTGATCCTGGTAGAGGGAGGATACCTTGATGCTGGTAGATAGAGGGAGGATACCTTGATGCTGGTAGATAGAGGGAGGATACCTTGATGCTGGTAAAGGGAGGATACCTTGATGCTGGTAGATAGAGGGAGGATACCTTGAGTCTGGTAGATAGGAGGATACCTTGATGCTGGTAGATAGAGGGAGGATACCTTGATGCTGGTAGAGGGATGATACCTTGATGCTGGTAGATAGAGGGAGGATACCTTCATGTTGGTAGAGGGATGATACCTTGATGCTGGTAGAGGGAGGATACCTTGATGTTGGTAGATAAAGAGAGGATATCTTGATGTTGGTAGATAAAGGAAGGATACCGTGATGCTGGTAGAGGAGGATACCTTGATGCTGGTCGAGAGGGAGGATACCTTGATGCTGGTCGAGAGAGGGAGGATACCTTGATGCTGGTATAAGGAAGATACCTTAATGCTGGTATAGGGAGGATACCTTGATGCTGGTAGATAGAGGGAGGATATCTTGATGCTGGTAGAGGGAGGATACCTTGATGCTGGTAGAGGGAGGATACCTTGATGCTGGTAGAGGGAGGATACCTTGATGCTGGTAGAGGGAGGATACCTTGATGTTGGTAGAGGAAGGACACCTTGATGCTGGTAGAGGGAGGACACCTTGATGCTGGTAGAGGGAGGATACCTTGATGCTGGTAGAGGGAGGATACCTTGATGCTGGTAGAGGATACCTTGATGCTGGTAGAGGGAGGATACCTTGATGCTGGTAGAGGAAGGATACCTTGATGCTGGTAGAGGGAGGATACCTTGATGTTGGTAGATAAAGAGAGGATACTTTGATGTTGGTAGATAAAGGGAGGATACCTTGATGTTGGTAGATAAGGAGGATACCTTGATGCTGGTAGAGAGGAGGATATGATGCTTTCGGGGAGATACCGTGCTGGTCGAGAGGGAGGATACCTTGATGCTGGTAGAGGGAGGATACCTTGATGCTGGTAGAGGGAGGATACCTTAATGCTGGTAGAGGGAGGATACCTTGATGCTGTTAGAGGAGGATACTTTGATGCTGTTAGAGGAGGATACCTTGATGCTTTAGAGAGATACCGTGCTGTTAGAGGATCCGATGCTGGTGGAGATACCTTGTGCTGGTAGAGTGAGATTTGATTGCTGGAGGTGAGGATACCTTGAGTTGGTAAGAGATCTTGATGCTGGAGAGAGATACCTTGATGCTGGTAGGAGTACCTTGATGCTGTGAGAGATACCTTTATGCTGGTAGGAGTACATTGATGCTGGTAGGAGGATACCTTGATGCTGTAGAGAGGATACTTGATGCGTAAGGAGATACTTTGATCTGGGAGAGATACCTTGTGCTGTAGAGGAGGATACTTGATGCTGGTAGAGGTACCTTGATGCTGGTAGAGGAGATCCGATGCTGGTAGAGGAGATCCTTGATGCTGGTAGAGAGATACCTTGATGCTGGTAGGAGATCCTTGATGCTTAGAGAGATACTCATCCTCCCTCTCTGCTCTAGTCATGCTAGTGGCCTTTGTAATTAATATTCTATAATATATAAACCACACATTGTAAACTTTGCAAGGAAATCAACATTTCACTTCCATCTCTCCCTTCTCCCTCACTCACACTTCCATCTCTCTCTTCTCTCTCACTCACACTTCCATCTCTCTCTTCTCTCTCACTCACACTTCCATCTCTCCCTTCTCCCTCACTCACACTTCCATCTCTCCCTTCTCCCTCCTCTCACTTCCATCTCTCCCTTCTCCCTCACTCACACTTCCATCTCTCTCTCTCTCTCACTCACACTTCCATCTCTCCCTTCTCCCTCACTCACACTTCCATCTCTCCCTTCTCCCTCACTCACACTTCCATCTCTCCCTTCTCCCTCACTCATACTTCCATCTCACCCTTCTCCCTCACTCACACTTCCTCTCTCCCTTCTCCCTCACTCACACTTCCATCTCTCCCTTCTCCCTCACTCACACTTCCATCTCACCCTTCTCCCTCACTCATACTTCTATCTCACCCTTCTCCCTCACTCGTACTTCCATCTCTCCCTTCTCCCTCACTCACACTTCCCTCTCTCCCTTCTCCCTCACTCACACTTCCATCTCTCCCTTCTCCCTCACACTTCCATCTCACCCTTCTCCCTCACTCATACTTCCATCTCACCCTTCTCCCTCACTCATACTTCCATCTCTCCCTTCTCCCTCACTCACACTTACATCTCTCCCTTCTCCCTCACTCATACTTCCATCTCTCCCTTCTCCCTCACTCATACTTCCATCTCTCCCTTCTCCCTCACTCATACTTCCATCTATCCCTTCTCCCTCACTCACACTTCCCTCTCTCCCTTCTCCCTCACTCACACTTCCATCTCTCCCTTCTCCCTCACTCACACTTCCATCTCTCCCTTCTCCCTCACTCACACTTCCATCTCACCCTTCTCCCTCACTCATACTTCCATCTCACCCTTCTCCCTCACTCATACTTCCATCTCTCCTTCTCCCTCGCTCACTTCCATCTCTCCTTCTCCCTCACTCATACTTCCATCTCTCCCTTCTCCCTCACTCATCTTCCATCTCTCCCTTCTCCCTCACTGATACTTCCATCTCTCCCTTCTCCCTCACTCAACTTCCATCTCTCCTTCTCCCTCACTCATACTTCCATCTCTCCCTTCTCCCTCACTCATACTTCCATCTCTCCCTTCTCCCTCACTCACACTTCCATCTCTCCCTTCTCCCTCACTCACACTTCCATCTCTCCCTTCTCCCTCACTCATACTTCCATCTCTCCTTCTCCTCACTCATACTTCCATCTCTCCCTTCTCCCTCACTCATACTTCCATCTCTCCCTTCTCCCTCACTCATACTTCCATCTCTCCCTTCTTCCTCACTCACACTTCCATCTCTCCCTTCTCCCTCACTCATACTTCCATCTCTCCCTTCTCCCTCACTCATACTTCCATCTCTCCCTTCTCCCTCACTCATACTTCCATCTCTCCCTTCTCCATCACTCACACTTCTGAGCCTCAGACATTATCTTCAACGCCTCCCACCAGCTGCCATCACAGCTGGCACCACTGATCGTGCAGTTTCCGACGCGTTACTCTACGACGCACAGCCTTGGACAAGAGCCTGGGCGTCAAGCAGTTGCAGAGCAAGTACCTGGAAGTACTTGGCTGTACATGGGAGTACATGGTACCTGGAAGTACTTGGCTGAAATTGGGAGTACATGGTACCTAGAAGTACTTGGCTGTACTTGGGAGTACATGGTACCTGAAAGTACTTGGCTGTACTTGGGAGTACATGGTACCTGGAAGTACTTGGCTGTACTTGGGAGTACATGGTACCTGGAAGTACTTGGCTGTACTTGAGAGTACATGGTACCTGAAAGTACTTGGCTGTACTTGGGAGTACATGGTACCTGGAAGTACTTGGCTGTACTTGGAGTACATGGTACCTGAAGTACTTGGCTGTACTTGGGAGTACATGGTACCTAGAAGTACTTGGCTGTACTTGGGAGTACATGGTACCTGGAAGTACTTGGCTGTACTTGGGAGTACATGGTACCTGGAAGTACTTGGCTGTACTTGGGAGTACATGGTACCTGGAAGTACTTGGCTGTACTTGGGAGTACATGGTACCTGAAAGTACTTGGCTGTCTTGGAGTACATGGTACCTGGAAGTACTTGGCTGTACTTGGGAGTACATGGTACCTGGAAGTACTTGGCTGTACTTGAGAGTACATGGTACCTGGAAGTACTTGGCTGTACTTGGGAGTACATGGTATCTAGAAGTATACTATAAATCTTGCCAAGTGTTACATTTTAAATTTTGCACCTCATATCCATCCACAAGATGGATATGAGGTGCACAATAAACTAGCCACTGTGTATCCATATGCACAAGAGCATATGGATACAAAATAGGCCTAGGAAGTAGGCCCCAAAAGGGTTAACAGGAGTTCATCTGGATTTATATCTACAGTTCACTATCTGTGACAAGCAAATTTAGGATTTTTTTTTATGTATCTGGTATCTTATTTCCATTAATAAGATATCTTGACATGTCACATAGGTTGTTATATATACAGTGTATCTCCATGTAAATATACACATTGATAAAATAACATATTAAATTCTAAAATTTACAGGAATTGCATCGCCATTAACAAGAACATTTTACCCCTCAGTGGAAGCTGGTTTTTTCTTATTACATATCTTAAAGTCCCTCCCAAGGAGGTC
>WNWK01021441.1:10000-34094 GCA_009830355.1 Cherax destructor
TCCAAACCACTTAAACAACCCCTCCTCAGCTCTCTGGACAATCGTTTTGGTAATCCCGCACCTTCTCCTAATTTCCAAACTCCGAATTCTCTGCATTATATTCACACCACACATTGACCTCAGACATGACATCTCCACTGCCTCCAGCCTTCTCCTCGTTGCAACATTCATCACCCATGCTTCACACCCATATAAGAGCGTTGGTATAACTATACTTTCATACATTCCCCTCTTTACTTCCATGGACAAGGTTCTTTGTCTCCACAGACTCCGAAGTGCTCCACTCACCCTTTTCCCTCATCAATTCTATGATTCACCTCATCCTTCATAGACCCATCCGCCGACATGTCCACTCCCAAATATCTGAATACATTCACCTCCTCCATACTCTCTCCTCCAATCTGATATCCAATCTTTCGTCACCTATTCTTTTTGTTATCCTCATCACCTTACTCTTTCCTATATTCACTTTCAATTTTCTTCTTTTACACACCCTACCAAATTCATCCACCAACCTCTGCAACTTCTCTTCAGAATCTCCCAAAAGCACAGTGTCATCAGCAAAAAGCAACTGTGACAACTCCCACTTTGTATTTGCTTCTTTATCTTTTAGCCCAACACCTCTTGCCAAGACCCTCGCATTCACTTCTCTTACAACCCCATCTATAAATATATTGAACAACCACGGTGACATCACACATCCTTGTCTAAGGCCCACTTTTACTGGAAATAGTCCCCTTCCCTCCTACACACTCTAACCTGAACCTCACTATCCTCATAAAAACTCTTCACTGCTTTCAGTAACCTTCCTCCTATTCCATACACCTGCAACATCTGCCACATTGCCCCCCTATCTACCCTATCATACGCCTTTTCCAAATCCATAAATGCCACAAAACATCTTTACCCTTATCCAAATACTGTTCACCTATATGTTTCACTGTAAACACTTGGTCTACACCCCCTACCTTTAGTAAAGCCCCCTTGTTCATCTGCTATCCTGCTTTCTGTTTTACTCTTAATTCTTTCAATAATAACTCTACCATACACTTTACCAGGTACACTCAACAGACTTATTCCTCTATAATTTTGCACTCTCTTTGTCCCCTTTGCCTTTATACAAAGGAACAATACACGCTCTCTGCCAATCCCTAGGTACCTTACCCTCTTCCATACATTTATTAAATAATAGCACCAACCACTCCAAAATTATATCCCCACCTGCTTTTAACATTTCTATCTTTATCCCATCAATCCCAGCTGCCTTACCCCCTTTCATTCTACCCACTGCCTCACGAACTTCCCTACACCCACAACTGGCTCTTCCACACTCCTACAAGATGTTATTCCTCCTTGCCCTACACACGAAATCACAGCTTCCCTGTCTTCATCAACATTTAACAAATCCTCAAAATATTCTCTCCATCTTCCCGATACCTCTAACTCTCCATTTAATAACTCTCCTCTCCTATTTTTAACTGTCAAATCCATTTGTTCTCTAGGCTTCCTCAACTTATTAATCTCATTCCAAAACTTTTCTTATTTTCAACAAAATTTGCTGATAACATCTCACCCACTCTCTCATCTGCTCTCTTTTTACATTGCTTCACCACTCTTTTAACCTCTCTTTTTCTCTCCATATACTCTTCCTCCTTGCATCACTTCTACTTTGTAAAACCTCTCATATGCTAACTTTTTCTCCTTACTACTCTTTTTACATCATCATTCCACCAATCGCTCCTCTTCCCTCCGCACCCACTCGCCTGTAACCACAAACTTCTGCTGAACACTCTAACACTACATTTTTAAATCTACCCATACATTTTCGACCCCATTGCCTACACTCTCACTAGCCCATCTATCCTCCAATAGTTGTTTATATCTTACCCTAACTGCCTCCTCTTTTAGTTTATAAACCTTCACCTCTCTTTTACTTACTGATTCTATTTTCCTTGTATCCCATCTACCTTTTACTCCCACTGTAGCTATAACTAAAAAGTGATCTGATATATCTGTGGCCCCTCTATAAACATGTACATCCTGAAGTCTACTCAACAGTCTTTTATCTACCAATACATAGTCCAACAAACTACTGTCATTACGCCCTACATCATATCTTGTATACTTATTTATCCTCTTTTTCTTAAAATATGTATTACCTATAACTAAACCCCTTTCTATACAAAGTTCAATCAAAGGGCTCCCATTATCATTTACACCTGGCACCCAAACTTACCTACTACACCCTCTCTGCATGTTTCTCCCACTTTAGCATTTAGGTCCCTTACCACAATTACTCTCTCATTTGGTTCAAAAGTTCCTATACATTCGCTTAACATCTCCCAAAATTCTCTCTCTCCTCTACACTCCTCTCTTCTCCAGGTGCATACACGCTTATTATGACCCACTTTTCGCATCCGACCCTTATTTTAATCCACATAATCCTTGAATTTACACATTCATATTCCCTCTTTTCCTTCCATAACTGATCCTTCAACATTATTGCTACCCTTCCTTAGCTCTAACTCTCTCAGATTCTCCTGACTTAATCCCATTTATTTCTCCCCACTGAAACTCGCCTACCCCCTTCAGCTTTGTTTCGCTTAGGGCCAGGACATCCAACTTCTTTTCATTCATAACATCGGCAATCATCTCTTTCTTATCATCCGCACTACTTCCACGCACATTCAGACAACCCAGTTTTATAAAGTTTTTCTTCTTCTCGTTTTTAGTAGATTTGTACAGGAGAAGGGTTACTAGCCCATTGCTCCCGGCATTTTAGTCGCCTCATACGACACGCATGGCTTACGGAGGAAAGATTATTTTCCACTTCCCCATGGACAATAGAGAAAATAAAAAGAACAAGAGCTATTAAGAAAAAGAAGAAAAACCTAGATGTGTGTATGTATATATATGCATGTGTATGCCAGTGTAGTGTGACCTAAAGTGTAAGTAGAAGTAGCTAGATATACCTGTTATCCAGCGTGTTTATGAGACAGAAAAAAGACACCAGCAATCCTACCATCATGTAATATATATATATATACTATATAAGACATTATTGCCTCTTACTTTGTTAAGTTTGTTAAGTCACTGCTGGTACTCTTTCTTTTATAGTGCAGTACTCGTGTCTCGGTCTTTTTCGCTGAATTTGTAACAGATGTGTTCATATCTTGTTTCTGTTCTGTTTATTTCATTGTTCTCCTGTTCTCCAAGTACCGTAGTTTGTTGACCTTTCACCGTAGGCAATGGTCACCAGCTGTCTTCGTCAGGAAACTATATAGATTCCCAGTCAGTACCTGACCAGCCAGGCTGTGGTTCGTACGTTGGATTCCGTGGGGCCAGCAGTAACAGCCTGGTTGATCAGGCCCTGATCCACCGGGAGGACTGGTCATGGACTGGGCCGCGGGTGCGTTGACCCCCGGAACACCCTCCATGTATGTATTAGGCTCCTTACCTGGAGAGGGTTCCGGGGGTCAACGCCCCCGCATCACACAGCTTTAATGCTTTAATCATTCTAATTTATTCAGTTTATTACGCTCCATCACATAGCCAAAAAAAAAAATATATTCTTGAAAATTTTAATTAGTCTAGCAATAAACTCTTACTAAAAAACACATAACATCAAAGATCGAACACAAAGAAACAATAAAGCAGGAAATAAACACGTATGAAACAATAAAAAAGAACAACGTCCCAGTGAGTCATTCTCCCTTTAAAAATATAAATGAAAATATTCTACTACCTATGTTTTGGTGAAGCCTCACTTGTATGTTGTGGTGAAGCCTCACTTGTATGTTGTGGTGAAGCCTCACTTGTATGTTGTGGTGAAGCCTCACTTGTATGTTGTGGTGAAGCCTCACTTGTATGTTGTGGTGAAGCCTCACTTGTATGTTGTGGTGAAACCTCACTTGTATGTTGTGGTGAAACCTCACTTGTATGCTGTGGTGAAACCTCACTTGTATGCTGTGGTGAAGCCTCACTTGTATGTTGTGGTGAAGCCTCACTTGTATGTTGTGGTGAAGCCTCACTTGTATGTTGTGGTGAAGCCTCACTTGTATGCTGTGGTGAAGCCTCACTTGTATGTTGTGGTGAAGCCTCACTTGTATGTTGTGGTGAAGCCTCACTTGTATGTTGTGGTGAAGCCTCACTTGTATGTTGTCGTGAAGCCTCACTTGTATGTCGTCGTGAAGCCTCACTTGTATGTCGTCGTGAAGCCTCACTTGTATGTTGTGGTGAAGCCTCACTTGTATGTTGTGGTGAAGCCTCACTTGTATGTTGTGGTGAAGCCTCACTTGTATGTTGTGGGGAAGCCTCACTTGTATGTTGTGGTGAAGCCTCACTTGTATGTCGTCGTGAAGCCTCACTTGTATGTCGTCGTGAAACCTCACTTGTATGTTGTCGTGAAGCCTCACTTGTATGTCGTCGTGAAGCCTCACTTGTATGTCGTCGTGAAGCCTCACTTGTATGTCGTCGTGAAGCCTCACTTGTATGTCGTCGTGAAACCTCACTTGTATGTCGTCGTGAAGCCTCACTTGTATGTCGTCGTGAAGCCTCACTTGTATGTCGTCGTGAAGCCTCACTTGTATGTCGTCGTGAAGCCTCACTTGTATGTCGTCGTGAACCTCACTTGTATGTCGTCGTGAAGCCTCACTTGTATGTCGTCGTGAAGCCTCACTTGTATGTCGTCGTGAAGCCTCACTTGTATGTTGTGAAGCCTCACTTGTATGTTGTGGTGAAGCCTCACATGTATGTTGTGGTGAAGCCTCACTTGTATGTCGTGAAGCATCACTTGTATGTCGTGAAGCCTCACTTGTATGTCGTGAAGCCTCACTTGTAAGTTTCCAAAGGAATGTTTTCTTTTGCAATTTGTTTCATGTGTAATCACAAATTTTCTGGGCTGTCAGTGTATATACCATGAGAGAAACAAATCTGTCGATGTATATACCCTGCTGCCTCGTGTTAACCGGTTTAGTAAGTTTACCAAGAGGAAGTCTCTTTTAAAGACAATTTTTTCATGTGCAGATGGCATGCAAACCGGCTTCATGTTAGAAGGTTTAGCATATGCAAATGAGTTAGTCTGTAAGAGGACATAATCCAGCCTGATGAGTGACGGCGAGCCTGAACCAGCCTGACATTCTCGAAGCCCAGCCCTCTTACTTAAGACAACAAGTCTAACTTTCTCACATTAAATAGAGCCAGTCCACCCTTACCCAAGACGACAACTGCACTGTCTGTCTGGGTTTTAAAAGCACATGAGATGTTCCTGATGAGTACGCGATTTATCATCTGAACCATAGTGACTTGCTTATAATTTATACTGGTGAGCCTTCATCTGAACTTTAATATAATAATAGTAACATAATAATAATACCAATAATAATACATCAAATATCGTTCTGTAGAAATGTGTTCTTAATGACGAATGTGATTGTAAATGTGTTATGTGTTTTTTGTGTGTAACTCACCTGTACACATGAGTGTATGTATAGCAAAAAATAATTAATATTCATGTCTTAGAGTTGAAGATATTCTCCCATATAAGTGTACAGGTCCTAGATGAGAGTGAGTTACTATAAAAGTTTGAGTGAGATTCATGGTCGGATGCCTGCAACACCACATCACACCCAAACATACCCACACCCATAGCAGATTTCTCTCTCTCACACACACACATACACCCACATACACACACACATACAACACCACACACACACACATACACCACATACACACACATACACATACACACAAACATACACACATAACACACATACACACACTACACACACTACATCACACACAACCACACACACACACACACACACAATATATATATATATATATATATATATATATATGTGTGCGTGTGTGTGTATATATGTGTGTGTATGTGTGTGTATGTGTGTATGTGTGTGTACTCACCTAGTTCACCTAGTTGTGGTTGCAGGGGTCGAGTCAAAGCTCCTGGCCCGTGTGTGTATGTGTGTGTGTATGTGTGTGTGTGTAGAGGAGAGAGAGAGAGAGAGAGAGAGAGAGAGAGAGAGAGAGAGAGAGAGAGAGAGAGAAGGAAATCTGCTATAGGTGTGGGTATGTTTGGGTGTGTGTAATTTATATATATATATATATATATATATATATATATATATATATATATATATATATATATATATATATATATATAGTCGTGCCGATCAGGTAAAACTGGTCAATTAGCAAGAACTCATTTAAAATTAAGTCCTTTCTAAACTTTTCTCTTATACGTTTAAAGATATATTTTTTTCATTTATGTTAATGTAAAAAATTTTAATTTTGTACCAAAAGATACTTAGAAAACTTACCTAACCTTTTTATAACAAGCGCAATTTAATTTAGCCTAACCCAACTAAATATATTTTAGATACGTTTACAATAATTTAATAATAAACAAACACAATGAAATATATTTTTTTCGTTAGGTTCAGAATGATTTTTGCGAAATTATTGCATATATAAATTTTCGCTTGTCTTATATGGCAAGAAGAGCGTTGCTATTTAACCCAAAATCGCAAGTTATACCTAATCGGCACGACATATATATATATATATAAATATATATATATATATTAATCCAGGTTTGGTTCTTTTTATTATGTGAGAGATGAGTTAAAGAGGTCTTACTGAGAAGTGAAGTTGGTCATAGTGCTGGTCATACTTTACAGAAACTTATAAACAGGAAATCTCTGTAGACTCGTTTTTAACTCTTACCTAAGTCATGAGATCATGGGAACAGCTTTCATATACTCATATATATATATATATATATATATATATATATATATATATATATATATATATATATATATTATAGGAAGTTTTTTATTGAATGTTTGGGTCGTTCTTCCGTGTAAATACTGTATGATATACGAAAAATCTCAGAATATATTTATAATTTTTTTTATATAGTAGTTAAAATCTATAAGAAGCTGCCAAGGAAAGTAAGTTCCCTCAGGGAAGGAGAGAGGGAAGGAGGGAGGGAGGGAAGGAGAGAGGGAAGGAGGGAACGAAGGAGAGAGGGAAGGAGGGAACGAAGGAGAGAGGGAGTGACTAAACATACTAAAGCACTCGAGGTCACATTTGATGTTGTGCTTGTCACTGGAATATTTTAATGGAATTATCACTCAAACTCGACTTTTTTATAAACTGACCCTTAATGAATAATGTAATATATATTACGTTATTACATTATCTACTTCATGCATAACCTGAAACGTCATACATCATACGTTATATATATATATATATATATATATATATAATTCGTAAACTAATGCAATTATGCCATTATTATTAGTTTATTACTACTAATAATTGCATTATTTATAACATTATCAGTAATATATTTATTGCAAGTCTGAAGTAAGACAAGTGTAAGTAAGCAAGGAACGTAATTATCAGTGATGTCAGATATTGCTTTAAAAAAATCTTAACTAGGAATTTTACGACAGACGTGTAATTAAGGGTGTGATTGGTGATCAGGTGAGCACACCTGCCTGTGACAGTTCCGCTTCCAGGGAGCCTCAGCAAGGGTGTAAATTATGTTTTATTAAAGGTCAGGAAATTCTCGATTTGGTCATCCGTGACCTGTGACCCGTCCCGTGGTCACTCCTCAATGCTTACGTGGGTATCGTGGGCCTTCCCTGACCTCCCCACACCTGTCTGCTGTCTTTCCCATGAGCTAACATTCAGCTCTATGCAACGACACCTTGAAAGTTATGTGTGTCCTGTATGGTTCAACCGCTCCCTCAGGCTGCGTCAACTCTCTCTCTCTCTCTCTCTCTCTCTCTCTCTCTCTCTCTCTCTCTCTCTCTCTCTCTCTCTCTCTCTCTCTCTCTCTCTCATATTCGTTAATGATCTGTACGTTATGTCTCTTATTTAATTATATCGTCACAACATTGTTAATGGTGGGAAGATTTGTTTTTTCCAGTTATTTACGTAGTTATAAATTGTCTTGTTATTCCTATTGAAAGGAATAAATCTATTCTTTCATTAACTTTTATTACTTTATATGCTGTTAACATATCTCCTCTTTTCCTTTTTGCAGCCAGCGTGTGTGTGTGTGTGTAAGCAACCAGGCTAACCCGGAGTTTCGAAAAGAAGTGGTGGGTACTTCGCAGCATCTGGAAGAGAAGTGCTGACCGTGACGCTGTGCTGGACACAACACGTAAGAAGGGGCTCAGAAATTCGTGTAACATGCTTAAGTATGGATGGGGGGAGAGATGTGTAGTGTGTGGGACACGAGTGATGCTTAAATTATGGGTGTGTTGAGAACAGCAGAGATGATGAGACGCGAGGGAGGTGGGAGAAGACGGGAGAGATGATGGAGGATGATGCTGTGAAGAATACGGATTATAAGAAGGGAGGAGACGGGAGGTAAACACTAGGAAGACGGAAGAAGATGGGAGGGAGGCTGGTGGAGACGGTAAGGAGGCTGGAGGAGACGGAAAGGAGGCTGGAGGAGACGGTAAGGAGGCTGGAAGAGACGGTAAGGAGGCTGGAAGAGACGGTAAGGAGTCTATAGAAGACGGGGGAAGACCGGAAGAGACAAAATATGGTCGAGAATTCTATTGAGGAGAATATAGATAAAACGAAGAAAGGAGTAGAAAGGGAATGAGAAGACGAGAGATGAAAGGGAGACAGAAGACCAAGGATCCCGTGGAGAATACAAATTATAAGACATAGAGATGGCAGAGATGATGGAGGATGTAGTAGAGAACACAGAAGATGGGAGGGAGGCGGGGAAGATGAAGGATGCTCATGACAGCACAGAAGATGAAGCGGAACAAAGTGAGAGATATAGAAAGTAAAAACTCCATAAAAATAAGAAGAAAAGACCATAGCGGAAACAAAGAAGACAATAGAAAAAACTCAAGAAAAAATAATGCAAAAAGAGAAGAGAAAGCATTAGATAAAACAAAGAGAAAAGATAGAAAAACAAAGAGAAAGCAAATAGAAAAAAAAACCCTGAAGAACCGTCTAATCAAAAATGTTTTAAACATCAGAACTTGAACTTTGCAAAGCATATGTTTACTCTAACATGTTGCATCTGTCATTAACATAATACTAACATCAGTTATCATGCAGAAACAGGATTTTTACCACACCTCGACCCCTGAGACACACAATCACCAGCCCAGACCACTCATGTCTTAGATTGGCTGAGTTTGTCTAATAACATGATTGTGGTGGGTGGTGAATTGTGGTGGGTGGTGAATTGTGGGTGATGAGGTGTGTGTAATGAACGGTGTTTTGTTCGTCAGGAAAATGGAAAATACTTGAGGTTAATGGTGAAATAACAATTAGGTGACCTGAACGACATTTTGTTTTCATTCTATTGCAAAGTTATGTCGTACCTCTAGCGAGAGATGGGATAAGATATAAGATTTTGTTTGGAATTTTAATGCGGAGTGGTTAGCCACCCAGGTTAGCCCAATGATGTCAGTGGGTCATCGAGGACCGTCTGTCTTATTTCCATTGTGGTTCTTTAATCTGGTCTCTCAGGATGCAACCCACACCAGTCCATTCACAGGTACCTACTCACTGCTAGGTTAATAGGAACAGCAGGTGTAAGATGACAAACACCCAGGTACCTACTTACTGCTAGGTGAATAGGAACAGCAGGTGTAAGGTGACTAACACCCAGGTACCTACTTACTGCTAAGTGAACAGTGACAGCAGGTGTAAGATGACAAACACCCAGGTACCTACTTACTGCTAGGTGAATAGGAACAGCAGGTGTAAGGTGACTAACACCCAGGTACCTACTTACTGCTAGGTGAACAGTGACAGCAGGTGTAAGATGACAAACACCCAGGTACCTACTTACTGCTACGTAAACAGGAACAGCAGTCAGGTGTATCAGTACAACAATGATGCTCAAAACTGACTAGATGAGGAATCCCACAGGTGCCACACCTGGCTATATGTGAAGACGTTTCGCCAACCACTGACTTTACCAGTTTATTACAGAGATGATTTACGAAGACAGTGGAAGAAGAGGTAATCAGTCCCACAGAAGACAATGAAAGATGAGGTAATCAGTCCCACAGAAGACAAAGATGAGGTAATCAGTCCCACAGAAGACAATGGAAGAAGAGGTAATCAGTCCCACAGAAGACAAAGATGAGGTAATCAGTCCCACAGAAGACAATGAAAGATGAGGTAATCAGTCCCACAGAAGACAATGGAAGAAGAGGTAATCAGTACCACAGAAGACAATGAAAGATGAGGTAATCAGTCCCACAGAAGACAATGGAAGAAGAGGTAATCAGTACCACAGAAGACAATGAAAGATGAGGTAATCAGTCCCACAGAAGACAAAGATGAGGTAATCAGTCCCACAGAAGACAATGGAAGAAGAGGTAATCAGTCCCACAGAAGACAAAGATGAGGTAATCAGTCCCACAGAAGACAATGAAAGATGAGGTAATCAGTCCCACAGAAGACAATGGAAGAAGAGGTAATCAGTACCACAGAAGACAATGGAAGAAGAGGTAATCAGTACCACAGAAGACAATGAAAGATGAGGTAATCAGTCCCACAGAAGACAATGAAAGATGAGGTAATCAGTCCCACAGAAGACAATAAAAGATGAGGTAATCAGTCCCACAGAAGACAATGGAAGAAGAGGTAATCAGTCCCACAGAAGACAATGAAAGATGAGGTAATCAGTCCCACAGAAGACAATGAAAGATGAGGTAATCAGTCCCACAGAAGACAATGGAAGAAGAGGTAATCAGTACCACAGAAGACAATGAAAGATGAGGTAATCAGTACCACAGAAGACAATGGAAGAAGAGGTAATCAGTCCCACAGAAGACAATGGAAGAAGAGGTAATCAGTCCCACAGAAGACAAAGATGAGGTAATCAGTACCACAGAAAACAATGAAAGATGAGGTAATCAGTACCACAGAAGACAATGGAAGAAGAGGTAATCAGTCCCACAGAAGACAATGGAAGAAGAGGTAATCAGTACCACAGAAGACAAAGATGAGGTAATCAGTACCACAGAAAACAATGAAAGATGAGGTAATCAGTACCACAGAAGACAAAGATGAGGTAATCAGTACCACAGAAGACAATGGAAGATGAGGTAATCAGTACCACAGAAGACAATGGAAGATGAGATAATCAGTACCACAGAAGACAAAGATGAGGTAATCAGTACCACAGAAGACAATGAAAGATGAGGTAATCAGTACCACAGAAGACAATGGAAGATGAGGTAATCAGTACCACAGAAGACAAAGATGAGGTAATCAGTACCACAGAAAACAATGAAAGATGAGGTAATCAGTACCACAGAAGACAATGGAAGATGAGGTAATCAGTACCACAGAAGACAATGGAAGATGAGGTAATCAGTACCACAGAAGACAATGGAAGATGAGGTAATCAGTACCACAGAAGACAAAGATGAGGTAATCAGTACCACAGAAAACAATGAAAGATGAGGTAATCAGTACCACAGAAAACAATGGAAGATGAGGTAATCAGTACCACAGAAAACAATGAAAGATGAGGTAATCAGTACCACAGAAGACAATGAAAGATGAGGTAATCAGTACCACAGAAAACAATGAAAGATGAGGTAATCAGTACCACAGAAGACAAAGATGAGGTAATCAGTACCACAGAAGACAATGAAAGATGAGGTAATCAGTACCACAGAAGACAATGGAAGATGAGGTAATCAGTACCACAGAAGACAAAGATGAGGTAATCAGTACCACAGAAAACAATGAAAGATGAGGTAATCAGTACCACAGAAAACAATGGAAGATGAGGTAATCAGTACCACAGAAAACAATGAAAGATGAGGTAATCAGTACCACAGAAGACAATGAAAGATGAGGTAATCAGTACCACAGAAAACAATGAAAGATGAGGTAATCAGTACCACAGAAGACAAAGATGAGGTAATCAGTACCACAGAAGACAATGAAAGATGAGGTAATCAGTACCACAGAAGACAAAGATGAGGTAATCAGTACCACAGAAGACAATGAAAGATGAGGTAATCAGTACCACAGAAGACAATGGAAGATGAGGTAATCAGTACCACAGAAGACAATGGAAGATGAGGTAATCAGTACCACATAAGACAATGGAAGATGAGGTAATCAGTACCACAGAAGACAAAGATGAGGTAATCAGTACCACAGAAAACAATGAAAAATGAGGTAATCAGTACCACAGAAGACAATGGAAGATGATGTAATCAGTACCACAGAAGACAAAGATGAGGTAATCAGTACCACAGAAAACAATGAAAGATGAGGTAATCAGTGCCACAGAAGACAATGGAAGATGAGGTAATCAGTACCACAGAAGACAAAGATGAGGTAATCAGTACCACAGAAAACAATGAAAGATGAGGTAATCAGTACCACAGAAGACAAAGATGAGGTAATCAGTCCCACAGAAGACAATGAAAGATGAGGTAATCAGTCCCACAGAAGACAATGGAAGATGAGGTAATGAGTCCCACAGTCTCGAGTATAGATCATGTCGTTAAATATTCCCTCAAGCGTTCTAGCCTGTAAACGTTCACTGTTAATGAATTCTTTAGGAAGTACAGAGGAAATTGTTCCAGTGTTCGTTGATAGTAAGAGGTTTTACGACACACACACACACACACACACACAGAATCCATACATAGCTTTAAGACGAGGTACGATAAGGCTCTTGGAGTAGGAGGGGGGAGAGAGTGGATCTAGTAGAGACTAACGAAGAGGCAGGGC
Organism: Cherax destructor; assembly: GCA_009830355.1. Taxonomy (NCBI): domain Eukaryota; kingdom Metazoa; phylum Arthropoda; class Malacostraca; order Decapoda; family Parastacidae; genus Cherax; species Cherax destructor. The sequence goes on from WNWK01021441.1 coordinate 22,784, forward strand.
CAGGAGCTTTGAATTTACCCCTGCAACCACAAGTAGGTGAGTACACACACACACACACACACACACACACACACACACACACACACACACACACACACACGTATCACCAGTCACGTATTGGTACAGCACAAGTCCTTATTTGTATTGGTGTTGAAGGGGCGGTGCGTGTGTGAGCCGTGCCGGGCCACGTTCGTGAGACCCCAACCATCACAACCTGTTAAAACGAAATCACTGCACGTGAAATGGCACCTTGACGACCTCTTCCAGCACTCCTGCCACCATCTCTTCCATCTAGACTAAACAGATATACCTGAGTATAATGCGCTTGTATACGAGGGTGACGTATGGGTCAGGCTGGGGTATGTGTTCATGGGGTATGGGTGATATGTTATGGTGTGTTCCTTGTAAGCGAGACCTGGAGACTCAGGGTGATAAAACCATGGAACTTAAGGTATGTTCACTGGAACGCCGCCACTAGGACACTGTCTCTCCAACAGTCCCTTCCAGGATGCTGCTTCGGGAACTACCATTCTTTTTTCTTTATTATTCTCCTTTTATTAGCTTTTCACAACTCTCCTGCACCTCTCCGCGCTTCTCCATAACCCAGAGACTGTTCCCAAGATAGGTATTACCATCTGGAACTTGAAACACAGCGAATGATGGCCAATACACGAATAGAAATCAAGTCTTAGACGAGGGAAGGTGTCGACAGGAATGTGTCAAACTGTGAACGTTGTCAACCTTAGTTTCATTGCCTCCACTGTCGATCTTTATTGCTGTTGCTAGATTTTTACGTCTAGATTTTAGTGCCTCCTTTCCAGTATGAGGTGTTCTTCGTGGTGGGGGTCTCGTAGGATGGCATAGTGGTGGTGGGGGGTCGATCGGGAAGAGAGGGGGTGGTGGGGTTTCAGCCGAGAGGAGAGGCGGTGATGCCATAAGTTGGCAAGGAGAATGTCACCCCTATGGTACCCATTAATATAAAAGATAATGGATCTGATACGAAGTGGGAGTTGTCACAGTTGCTTTTTGCCGATGACACAGTTCTTTGGCGGAGATTCTGGGAAGTTGCAAACTTTGGTGGAGTTGTGGAGAGTGTAAAATAGAGGGAGAACTTAAAATGAACATAGAACAAGTTGAGGAGAATAACAACAAAAAAGTGGATAAGAGATTGGAGAGAGGGAGTATGGAGGAACTGGATGCATCTTTAGATACTTGGGAGTGAACAAGACATCAGGTGGGTCCATGTAAGACTAGATGGACCAGTAAAACCTTATAATACACCACTACTACATCTCATCATGTATACAGTATATACACATAGAGGTTTATGTCACTGCATATATTCACTCGTGGTTAACAGGTTAAATATAGTCTTAATGACCCTCGTGTGGTTCATAGACTTTAAACCCCATTAACCAACCAGACTACAACCTCGGTATATGGTACAGTATTTCCAGGAACTTTAGACAACATTTCTCCCCACAGTCGAGTTTTATTTTACGATGTTTCACCCACAGCGGGACTATCAAGTACTCAATAAATAAATATTTTTACCCTTCTTAAAGCAGCGGAAATTAGCACTTGCCTGGCGTCACTGCCTACCAGTCACAGCATCAGAGGTCAAAGGTCGTGACCCCGAACAAGCAGGTGCCATGACGTCACAGCCATTGTATGCTGATGAGGTATAATGGCAGTGAAGGCGTGAGCTATAGGTATTAATGGAGGGAGGGTCGGGTACAATTTATTAGGTGTTAAATGGGGGTTCGTTCGCTCCAAATTGTCGTCACCCATGTAATCCGTCAGTGATGGGAGGGTGTATAAGGTTACCCCATGACGGCTTCGTGATGGGGGCGTGGTTGAGGGGGAGATGGGATGCTGGGGTGACTGAAGAGTGTAAGATGGGGTGTTGGGGTGACTGAAGAGAGGGAAATGGGTTTTGGTTTTAAGAGATTTGCTTCTATGGCAGTTGAAGGAGTGTATGGGGGTGTGGTGAGGGAATGGTGAGGTATGAAATCATGGGGATATGGTGGGTTTGAAGGGAGGTTGAAATTAGAGGGAGAGAGATCATAAGTGAGTGGTGGCTAGTTTAGCAGGTGTGTGTGACAGGTTTGGGTAAATTTTCGTAAGATTATCGTGATGTAATGGTAGAGGGAGTTATGGTAATGGTGGAGATGGTAGTGTGGGTTATAATGGTGGTAGTGGAGGCAGAGTATAACCTCCCACGATATAACCTCTACACCCACGATATAAAACTCTACACCCACGATATAGACCTTTACACCCTGAGTAATACCCTCCGCACCTTCTAGTCTACACTTTTCACTCTGGGCTTAAATTCTGGCATCGTCTCAAACTGCCTTCAAATATCATTGTTAACATTAGAACAGACTCCCACTGAGACGACGTTTCTGTGTACAGCTTTGTCAAAACATGGCTTGATAAAGCTCTACAATAAGCGAAACGTTGTCCACGTAGAAACTTGCTCTGCAGTGTGTCTTTCATTACTGTTGTCAGTGCTACACTGGGATCCTGCTTGGATGTCAGAATAAAGAATCCGTGTTGGTACCATGAAGTGAGTACCAGGGACCTCCCTAGCAGACGGTGCTGTTCTTGATAGCGACCCGCTGTGTCAGCCAGTAGGAAGACTTGGCCCTATCCGGCTACAGTCCTTAACTGCTTGTTGCCCATTTGTAATGTGGACGGTCTAGCCGGTCACAGCCAGCGTGGATGGAAGTCCCTTGAAATCAGTAATTGTCCCCGGCTATTTAGACTCCGCATGGAGGAGTTTACTTATCAAGGGCATTGTTCCGCTATCGTTGGCTTAACGCGCGAGGTGTTAAGCTTATCGTATCAGTGTGAAGCTGATAAGAGGAGACACGAACAAGGCATCAGCTGATATGGGGAATCTTCCTTGACACCCAGAGTCATTTCTGAGGGGCAGTGCCTATAAAGTGCCTTGATGCTGATGCTGCCTTCGAGGTGATGCCTTGATACTGTCTTCAAGGTGATGCCTTGATACTGTCTTCAAGGTGGTACTTTGATACTGTCTTCAAGGTGGTGCCTTGATGTTGCCTTCAGCCAAGAAATCAGAGCTGCCTTCTCTTTGTATTCTTTATATTCATCAAAATCAGATATATCAGTAGTGTCCTGCTCCCATATTCAACATAGTTACACAGTGGGGAACAAAAGCTTTACACAATGGAGAACAAAAGCTTTGCAGTGTGTGAACAAAAAGCTTTACACAGTGTGAACAAAAAGCTTTACACAATGGGAACAAAAGCTTTACACAGTGGGGAACAAAAGCTTTACACAGTGGGGAACAAAAGCTTTACACAGCGAGGAACAAAAGCTTTACACAGTGGAGAACAAAAGCTTTACACAGTTGGGAACAAAAGCTTTACACAGTTGGGAACAAAAGCTTTATACAGTGGAGAACAAAAGCTTTATTTACACAGTGGGGAACAAAAGCTTTACACAGTGGGGAACAAAAGCTTTATTTACACAGTGGGGAACAAAAGCTAGCTGTGTTTCTCTGTCATATTCCATCACTTTCCTTTGCCTCATGAAGCCAGGTTTGTCAGTAGTACTGTACTGTAGTATTTCAGTTATAACCATTACTGAGTCACATCCTCCCTACGTGATCACTGACAATTACTGAGTCATTGTGTTGACCTAGCATGACGTCACGAGCTCTTTGAATTTGTGCCCTCCAGGCACTGGGCATGGCAGCTCAGAGCAGGGTATAGAGATGACAGGTCAGGCCTGGCGCCCTCCTTATTTTACCACTAATTATAAGTTACCAGCCATCCTTCGTGTGTGTTTATTCCCAAATCCATCAATGGAACCCCACACGACAAGTTGTTCCCATACACCAAGTACTGGGTGACCCTTGCGGATTTAGCACTTTTCCCGTGGTAAATAGAGATTTTTAATTGTGGTCTAGGACACAGTGGTATGATCGTTTTTGTTTTTGTTATTGTACGTTTGTTGTGTTTCTGTTTCATGTCTATTGTATTTCTATTGCATGTCTATTGTTTCTATTGCATGTCTGTTGTTTCTATTGCATGTCTGTTGTTTCTATTGCATGTCTGTTGTTTCTATTGCATGTCTGTTGTTTCTATTGCATGTCTGTTGTTTCTATTGCATATCTATTGTTTCTGCTGCACATCTATTGTGTTTCTATTGCAAGTCTATTGTATATCTATTGCACGTCTGTTGTTCATCTATTCTGTTGATCCAGGTCTACCTGTCTACCTGGAGGGTGTTGCGGGGGTCAACGCCCCTGATGCCCGGTCCATGACCAGGCTTCACGCTGGTTCAGGACCTGATCAACCAAGCTGTTACTGCTGGCATTAGTGCATTAGTCAAGATGGTTGTGGTGCCTATGTTGAACTGTGTTTGTGGCCAGCACCAACAGTCTGATTGATCAGCTAGGAGGACTGGGGATGCCTCGCATTCCTATGGGTAATGTGTAAGACTGGGATGAGAGGAGGACTAGTGGGGAGACATGATAATGACATGTAAAATACTCGAGGGATAGGAACATGCAGTTCAGGATGGCCCAGGAGCTATGAATCGACTGAAGCAAACACAGCAAGGCGAGTCCACACACACACACAGAAGAGGTATGATAAAGCTCATGGAGCAGGAAGTGACCTAGTAGCAGCCAGTGAAGAGGCGGAGCCAGGAGCTGTGACTCGACCCCTGCAACCACAACTAGGCGAGTACACACACAGCTCACTTCACAGTGCCTCTCAATGCGCATACACAACTCACCCTGAATGACTGGCGTAGAAGCTATTAAACTGACCAATTAAATCAGTTTACCAGTCAGCTGACTGGTCAGAAGTCCCCGACCAGTGACAGGAAGACAGGCAGCGAGTAAACGGAGGATCGAACCAGAAGAGCATCACCTTAGGATGTTGAAACCTAGCTAAGTGTATACTTAGTACAGGGGAGTGTGTGTTTACCCAGGGTGTAGGAGGGGAAGGATAGAGGAGGATGGAGAGAGGTTAGGAGGGAGAGGGTTACTGTTTAGAGAGAGAGGTTAGGATTTGGAGGGGTTAGGATTTGGAGGGGTTAGGATGGAGAGAGGTTAGGATGAAGATAAGATAGGTTGGGGAGGGATTAGGATAAAGAGGACGAGGAATATATTGATCATATCAGTTTGGTTTGAAAAAAAACAAGAATCAGACAAGTACATGAAGGTATTACTAGATGCTTATACTAGACAAACATGGTAGTCATAGACACTTAGAAAGGTATAGTACCATTACATATACTAGATAGGAATGGTGGTACCTCTGTGGTAGTACCAGTCGATGTTTTGATCTGGCAGATGCCAGATCAGCCAACCTATGATGCTATGCGAGCCATCCGGCCGCTAATAACACCAGCCTGGTTGATCAAACAAGACTAAATTCTTGCCTCAGACCAGCCTGTTAGGATAGAATTACCCTAGAAACCCATCAAAAGTATATCACAGGAAATCCTAAGATTTATCTCTCAATTCCTTATCCTTGATTCCAGTCTGGATTATTCTTGCTTTTAAATTCTTTATATCCACCTTTAAAGGTTTCAATTCCTTTATTTCTTACCCTCCACATCCTTGTGCCACATCCAAGAGATTCCAATTCCACTTCAGGATTTATAACCCTTTTAATCCAAGGCGGAGCAGTACAAGAAAGCAAAAACTCTGTTATAAAGAGTTAGATCCTGTATAAGGTACTGGCAGTAGGATTGAATCTCTCTGACAATTCTGGTGTGAGTCTGTGGTAATTAGGTGAGGTAAAGGTGCAGTTTCTTGCACTTATTTTTATTTACAAAAGACGTGTGATAGAAGGGATAAAGACAACCATTCGCTCTGTGTAGAGCTTTATCATGTTTCGCTCTATATCATGACGCAATGTTTCGCTCTTTGGGGGTTTACACAGAAGGTAAAGTTACTTCTTTTAAAGGCTTTGGGTGAAAAAAAGCAGATACGTTAAATGACGTTGATTACAACGTAGACTGAGAGAGGGTTAGACGCAGACAAAAGCCAGCAATCAGACCACCACGCACCTGCTGGGCAGAAATCTAGCCAGATGGAAAGCCGATCAGGTTTCGCTACTGGGAAGGAATTTACCAATTCAAAGCTCTGATTACAATTTAATGTCCCCATCTTGAAGATTTCCACAGTTGATTTTAAGAACCACGGAGGAAAGGCTTAAGAGAAAAATATATATATTTCTTTCGTCTGCCTCTCAAGGCAGTCTTCTGGGAAAAGAGATTTGGTGGTAATGTAAAGGAGGGAGGGTAGTGGCTGATGAATTACAAAGAGGTTATATGTTAGAGATGGGTGGGGTATACACACACAACCCGCACATATAAAAAGAGAGGAGCTTAAGACGACGTTTCGGTCCGACTTGGACCATTTACAAAGTCACACTAACACACTGCACAGGTGGAAGGGGTATTTATAGGCAGGCAGACAGGGGAGGGCACAATAAAGTGGGGTAATAATGGAGGTAGTAGTGGAAGTGGTAGTAAGCTCCTCTCTTTTTATATGTGCGGGTTGTGTGTGTATTGTTCCAGTCACGGTATTGTGCCTTTTTTTGTTATTTATGGGTGGGGTGGTTGTTTGTATAGAAGAGTGGTGGCTGGGTTCGTTTATATAAATTAATTGGGACATCATCAAATTTTAGAAAAAAAAAATGATAGGGTAAAACGATAGGGACCAATCAATTGTGACCCAGATGATTAATGTAAGCTATAAGTTTCACTCAGCTAAGTTGTGACATTCATTAAGCTACGTTAGCAGCTTTAAACAACTCGTCCTTTTCACAGACACAACTTTCAGGACAACCCACACATGTTTAGGAAGACACGTGTATTGGATATGTCACCGATGGTCTACCATACCCGCCGGGTATCTTCAGTGGTTGAGGGACTGACCACCACCTACCAAGACTGAGGGACTCATCACCTTAAAAATTACTACTACTTTCTCTGGTGATATATTCACCTGAATTCCCCTAAAGAAGCCAGCGGTGAGCGAAACGTGCCTGCAATATACTATAGCCTTGTTAAAAGTTCAGCTCCATAGTGTCTATCCTACCAGTTTTGACCAACATTTAAATAAATTAATTTAAGAGTAAAAAGCATTGGGAGGTGACATTGCACAAAGCAACTAATTTAGACTGCTATGATTGCACCTCGAAGCAATTTCAACATCTCAAGAGGCCAGTGGAAACCTGACTCTACAACTTCACTCGCCCTGAAATCCCTTGTACGTAAATGTGACCTAATTCCTCATTCCGTTCTTACACCTGATTCTCCTGATTTCAATCCTGTTTCTTGGGTCATGTGGCCTTTGTATATAATTTGCATCTCTGAGAGGGATGGAGGGAGAGAGAGAGAGAGGGAGGGAGGGAGAGCGAGAGAGAGGGAGGGCGTAAGGGAGAAATCAAACAGCTAGACAGACAGACGCAAGAATAAAAATAAAAAAAAGAGAAGACATCTTCACACCATGACTAGAAGACAACACAAAAAATAGTTGCCTCCTCATGGTGGAACTCCATCACAACAAGTGGAGGGCAGAAGACACCGATCCCGTGAGGGAAAACACCAGAGAGAAACACGGTTGTGAAGAATGTGTGAGGGAGAGAAGAGAAAGAGAGGGAAGAGAGAGATTACATGGGAAAGACAGACAGCAGAGGTCTTGGAACTGTACGTTGAGGCAGTATGCTAAGACCTATCTACTTCTATATAGATTAAAAACTACAGTAATTTATCTTAATGAGAGAGAGGGGAGAGAGAGAGAGAGAGAGAGAGAGAGAGAGAGAGAGAGAGAGAATGAGAATGAGTGACTTAAGTAGAGAGATTGTTGATGTTCTCGTTAGACAGACAACTTAAAGTGCTCTGAGAGAGCCTCAATTGACATCGAGTCCAGAGCCAAGTTGAACCAAGACACAGTAGTGGATCACTGATCCTCCAACCGCAGTAGTGGATCACTGATTCTCACACCGCAGTATTGGATCACTGATCCTCCCACCGCAGCAGTGGATCACTGATTCTCACACCGCAGTAGTGGATAACTGATCTTCCCACCGCAGTAATGGATCACTGATCCAAACACCGCAGTAGTGGATCACTGATTCTCCAACCGCAGTAATGGATCACTGATCTTCCCACCGCAATAATGGATCACTGATCTTATCACCACAGTAATGGATCACAGATCTTCCCACCGCAGTAATGGATCACTGATCTTCCCACCACAGTAATGGATCACTGATCTTCCCACCGCAGTAATGGATCACTGATCTTCCCACCACAGTAATGGATCACTGATCTTCCCACCGCAGTAAAGGATCACTGATCTTCCCACCACAATAATGGATCACTGATCTTCCCACCGCAGTAATGGATCACTGATCTTCCCACCACAGTAATGGATCACTGATCTTCCCACCGCAGTAAAGGATCACTGATCTTCCCACCACAATAATGGATCACTGATCTTCCCACCGCAGTAATGGATCACTGATCTTCCCACCACAATAATGGATCACTGATCTTCCCACCACAATAATGGATCACTGATCTTCCCACCACAGTAATGGATCACTGATCTTCCCACCGCAGTAATGGATCACTGATCTTCCCACCACAGTAATGGATCACTGATCTTCCCACCACAGTAATGGATCACTGAACCTCACACGAGAGTAGTGGACCACTGATCCTCCCACCACAGTAGTGAATCACTGATCCTCCCACCACAGTAGTGGATCACTGATCCTCCCAATACAGTAGTGGATCACTGATTCTTTCACCACAGTAGTGAATCACTGATTCATCCACCACAGTAGTGGATCACTGATCCCTCCCACTGCAGTAGTGGATTACTAATCCTCCCAGCAGTAGTGGATCACTGATCCTCCCACCGCAGTAGTGGATCACTGATCCACCACAGTAGTGGAACACTGATCCACCACAGTAGTGGATCACTGATCCTCCCACTAGTGGATCACTGATCCTCCCACCGCAGTAGTGGATCACTGATTCACCCACCACAGTAGTGGATCACTGATCCACCCACCACAGTAGTGGATCACTGATCCACCACAGTAGTAGATCACTGATTCTCCCACAGTAGTGGATCACTGATCCACCACAGTAGTGGATCGCTGATTCACCACAGTAGTGGATCACTGATTCACCACAGTAGTGAATCACTGATCCTCCCACCACAGTAGTGGATCACTGATTCACCCACCACAGAAGTGGATCACTGATCCACCGCAGTAGATCACTGATTCTCCCACAGTAGTGGATCACTGATCCACCACAGTAGTGGATCACTGATTCACCACAGTAGTGGTTCACTGATCCTCCCACCACAGTAATGGATCACTGATCCTCCCACCGCAGTAGTGGATCACTGATCCTCCCACCACATTAGTGGATCACTGATCCTCTAGTTATATATTTTACTTGTTCGTTTATTTTTAGAAGTAATAAAGCCATTAATAATAATAATGCTGTCAGTAATTTAGTTCAAGTAGACATTTACTAGAAAGACGTTTCGCTCACATAAGGAGAAACGTCGTGGTAATGAAGATCCGTTTTGATGATGTTTTTAACATTTGTCGACTATACTTCAAATTCTTGAAATTTTGTAGAGTAATGCGATTGAGGGAGAGAGGGAGGAAGTTGAGGGAGGTAGATGAAAGGGAGAGAAGATAAGGGAAAGAAAGGGAGAATGAGGGAGAAGAGTGACGTTCTGAGGATCCTATATTCTGAGGTTGTTGGGTAATAATAATAATAATAATAATTATTATTATTATTATTATTATAATTTGATGTTACTGATAGCTAATAGCTCAACGGAAGCACTTTAACTCCCAGTTTCCTTACACCTGTTGTCCCTGTTAACCTAACAGTAAGTAGGTACCTTTAAGTTAGTCGACTGTTGTGGGTGGCATCCTGGGAAGGGCGAGACCTGTAGCTCCTGTTAACCTAACAGTAAATAGGTACCTTGGATTATTATTATAATCAAAAGAAGCGCTAAACCACAGGGGTTATACAGCGCGGCTGGTCAGGACAGGATGCAGGGAGAATGGATTGTAAGAGAGAGAGGGATGATTAGTAGGGTATGGAGTGCAGCCGGACAGTGGATAGTGTAGGGATAGAGGGTAGCAAGAGATCGAGGTAGAAGGGACTGAGGGAGGTGCTAGAGGTATAATCTTCAGAGTTTGTGTAGTAAGTCAGTTTCTGTCAAAAAGTCAACGAGAGAGTCAGGATTAAAGGAGGGTCCATCAGCAAGAAGGGAAGGTAAAGAAAGGGCAAAGACGCCGTTGGAGGTAAATTCTGCATGCTCCTTGATAGAGTGGGCAGTCCAACAGAATATGTCGAACAGACACTGGAACCTGACAATGCTCACAGAGAGGGACAGGGAGCCTCTCCATGAGATACCCGTGAGTAAGACGAGTGTGGCCGATGCGAAGACGGGAGAGTGTAGTCTCCCAACCTCGACATTGGTGACAAGAAGAAGGCCAGAAACCTATACTCGGTTTAATAGAATGAAGTTTGTTATTCAGCAGGTCAGACCAGCGTTGTTGCCAACGGGTGCGAAGGTGGGTAGCAATGACTGCAAAATAGTCCATGAAAGGAACACCTCTATATGAAACTGGAAGGTCGTGTACTGCTGACCGCACAGCAGTGTCTGCCTGTTCATTGCCCTGTACATCATCATGACCAGGGACCCAACAAAAAACAATATCTTTGTGCTTCCTCGAGATACGGCATAACCAAAGTTGGATACGAAGAACTAGGGGGTGAGGTGTATCAATTTTACGGATAGCCTGTAAAGCACTAAGGGAGTCTGAAACAACAACAAATGGTGACACAGGCATAGATGCAATACAGATAAGTGCCACAAGATTGGCATACAATTCAGCCGTAAATATGCTAGCTGAGGGAAATAGATGCCCTCGCACAACACTGTCCGGGAAGACTGCTGCGAATCCGACACCGTCAGATGACTTTGAACCATTGGTGTATACTGCAATGGCATGGGAATGAGAACGAAAGTGGTCTAGAAAAAAAGAGAGAGAAGCCGCCGTAGGAGGTAGTTGGGCTTTCGCGCAAGGTAGAGGAATAAAACAGACATGGACAGCAGGAACTTCCCAAGGGGGCATGGGAAAAGGAGATGTCACATGAGCATATAAAGGGGGTAGCTGAAGGGAAGACAAGAGTGAATGTAGACGAAGAGAAAAGGGATGAAGTAAACAGGGCGACGGACAAATAAGAGCGCCTACTAACATCT
>WNWK01021442.1:0-34091 GCA_009830355.1 Cherax destructor
TTTTTTTGTCCCATCTACCTTTTACCCTAACTGTAGCTACAACCAAATAATGATCTGATATATCCGTTGCCCTCTATAAACATGTACATCCTGAAGCCTACTCATCAACCTTTTATCACCAATACATAATCCAACAAACTACTTTCCTTACGTGCTATATCATACCTTGTATATTTATTTATCCTCTTTTTCATAAAATATGTATTACTTATTACCAAACCTCTTTCTACACATAGCTCAATTAAGGGTTTCCCCCATTTACATTTACCCCTGGCACCCCAAATTTACCTACTACTCCATCCACAACATTTTTACCCACTTTAGCATTAAGATCCCCAATCACAATTACTCTCTCACTTGGTTCAAAACTCCCCACACACTCACTCAACATTTCCCAAAATCTCTCTCTCCTCTACACTTCTCTCTTCCCCAGGTGCATAAACACTTACTATAACCCACTTTTCACATCCAACCTTTATTTTACTCCACATAATCCTTGAATTTATACATTTATATTCCTTCTTTACCTGCCATAACTGATTATTCAACATTATTGCCACTCCTTCTTTAGCTCTAACTCTATTTGAAACCCTGATCTAATCCCATTTATTTCTCCCCACTGAAACTCTCCTACCCCTTCAGCTTTGTCTCACTTAAAGCCAGGACATCCAGCTTCTTTACATTCATAACATCTACAATCATCTCTTTCTTATCATACGCACAACATCCACGCACATTCAAACATCCCACTTTGACGGTTTTCTTCTTCTTCTTTTAGTAAGCTATACAGGAAAAGGGGTTACTAGCCCATTGTTCCGGCATTTTAGTTGACTTTTACAACACGCATGGCTTACGGAGGAAAGATTCTTATTCCACTTCCCATGGAAATGAAAGGAAAAAGCAATAAGAACAAGAACTATTAAGATAAAATCAAAGAAAACTCAGATGAGTGTGTATACATAAACGTGTACATGTTTGTGTAGTGTGACCTAAGTGTAAGTATAAGTAGCAAGACGTACCTGAAATCTTGCATGTTTATGAGACAGAAAAAAGACACCAGCAATCCTACCATCATGTAAAACAGTTTCAGGTTTCTGTTTCACAGTCACCTGGCAGGATGGTAGTACCTCCCTGGGTGGTTGCTGTCTACCAACCTACTACGTATATTTTTATTTAAAAACCCATAACAAAAAAATTGGGGTGGTTTTTTGGGGGCTTGAACGGATTAATGGCAGTTCAATTAATTCCAATGAGGAAAATTGATCTGATATACGAGCAAATTGAGTTACGAGCTCGATTACAGAACAAATTAAACTTGCAAGTCAAGGTACCACTGTATTATAATCATAGGAAGCACTAAACCCTTGGGTATTATACAGCCCCTGTGAGGAGGAGGGGATGGAAGGTATTCAGGCTCAATTCAGGGAACTGGAGCACAGATCCAATTCCCTAGATCAAAAGCCCTCACCAGCATCAAGGAACCTCCCTTGAGGGGATATAAACGAAGTGCTAGTAAAAAAAAAAAATGAAGCTGTAAACACTTTTAACTCCCTGGTAGTGACTTAGGTTCTCAAGGCCTCAAGTTAGATCCTGAGATGAATGAAGACATGGGGTGTTTCCTTTCATGTTTGACCTTCACCTAGCAGCAAAATGATACCTGAGTGTTGTCTGATTGTTGTGGGTGGCATCCTGAGGCATGGTACTACTGTATATGTATCTTAGAAATGAACTGAGGTAGGCTAAGAATTAATATCCTGCAGATTTACAGTATTAAAAAATAAAAATAAAATATGGCTTAAAAACACACAAGTAATTAGGAAATTTTATTGTTATGTACATAATAGTAAATGCCAAGAATTTTTTGGCATTATCATTAATATTTTTGGAACTTGCTCTTGTAGCCACAGTGGCCACTGTTATGATATGAGAAGATGGCAACACTGGCCTGGAAGCCTAATACTGAGCCAGAAGTGTGCTATGCCACCTTCTGACATAAGATGTCTTGAAAAGACACCCAGGAAGTGGGTAAAGCCTTAGAATGTAAGCAAGGAATAATAAATATCTCAAACAAAACGGTCAATCAAGCTATATAAAAGATCTAAACTTGCTGTTCAAACCTCCAAGTTGGATTGAAAAAGGGATATAATGGGTAGTGGATAAACAGACCTTGCCACACACTGGACGCAAGACTCCTGCAAATACGTAGCCTTTCCTATATGACAAAATATATTTGCATATAAAAAATAACAAGCATACAGAAATATTACTCACTGAGATATAACAGACATCACTTCACATCAACTGTACAAACATACATACAGTATAAATCTCCTTAATGTAATTATGTACTGTAATTGTTATTTTTTTTAAATTTACTGAAAATCTTGCCCATTTCCAGTTTCTAAACTCGTGTAGCTAGTAATATTAATGGTAAGGCACCTCTGGGACATCCACTTCATGCTAACCAAAAATTGAATTACCAATTTGCAAATGCCAAAGGCAATCAGTTTTTCACTGAACATGTTTCCCTCCCTAAACATTTAATACCCTCACTATCAAAATGAGATTAGAAACACTTTACACCATTTCCTGGTAATGCTAAAATGCTATGCAATTTCAACCCAGCTTTTGTCTTCAACTTTCTATCACTTGTCATTTGATTTTCCAGAAGACACTTTCCATATAGTATCCTTAAACAAAAATGAGCTTTTTAAATGATTAAATCAGTGACATTAATAATAATGTTATAATACAAGCTTGAACTGCTGAATATTAGGTTTTTAAAAGAGAAATTAACAGTACTGTTATGCTATCAAGCTGGCAAAATCTAATGTTAAATCTTTTGTCTATTTAATCAGGCTTTTACATGGACAATATAAAAATATCTCTTTCCAATGTTTTAATACTCCTTGAATGTAAAAAGCAGGAATAATAAATATGGCTTCTCTAGATATTCATGCCTCATCTTAAATCATGCCAAGCATTATGCCTACCCCAAACCAACAGAAGTAGGGATGGCGAGGGTATACTATTTTAATCACACAGTGGTTTACACAGGCATTAACATTAATAATGGTCTACCAACACTTGGACAGGTTGCTTCACTTCTCTTACTCCACAGTTAGTTTTGCTCTTTACAAGGAATCCACTTTGACATGACTTCATACTATTGTTATATTCGGGAGGAAGTGCTAAACCCATAGGGGTCATACAGCCCCTGAGAAATGGAAGGTAATCAGGTTTGATCCAAGGAGAGGGCAGCTCCAATTCCTAGGATCAAGAGCCCTTTCAAGGGATGACTCATCCAAAAAAAACCTTAAGTTCTGCATCAGGAGATGAACAACAATGATTACATATGCAAATTCTGGCAGTAATAGGCAACTAATACACTGCAAATTGAGGAGCTAATATAAAAAAGTCTTGAGCTTCATTCACCAGTGACTCTTGAGAAAAAAGAGGATGGCATTGTAAAATTATTCATATCAAGACAAGTCAGTAGAGACCTTTGCTTTTCTAACTCAACATCAGTTCTAGAAGATCAAGTCACAATTACATGGAAGAACAATTCATAACTAGGCTACAAACTGGAGATAAACCTAAATGACATTTCGTTTGTCCTGGACCATAGTAACGTTGCGAGTGAGAGAAAGCCAAAAGTAAGATCAAGTGAAGTTAGAAGACAGCCAAGGTCAGGTCAGGGATAAAGGTGTTAGGAATCAGCCAAGGTAAGGTAAACTCACGTGTGCTCTGAAAATTAAATTACAGTGGACCCCCGGTGTTCGTGATGCTCCAAACTCGAACAATTATGTAAGTGTATTTTTGTAAGTGCTTTTGTAAGTGTATTTTTGGGGGTCTAAAAGGACTAGTCTAATTTACATTATTCCTTATGGGAATAAATTAGTTTGGTAATGGCACTTGAACAGCATTCTGGAACGAAAAAATCACGAAAACCGGGGGTCCACTGTATTGCCAGGTGCGGAACAGTGTCAAGCGTTATACAGTGGACCCCCGCCTAACGAGCACCCCGGAAATCGTACAATTATGTAAGTATAATATTATAAGTGCTTTTGTAAGTGTATTTTTGGGGGTCTGAAATGGACTAACCTACTTGACATTTTTCCTTAAGGGAGTAAATTCGTTCGGTAATGGCACTTGAGCAGGCTTCTGGAATGAATTTTGCTCGTTAGGCGGGAGTCCACTGTATTGTAATGTTCAGAACACACTTGACATGATTTGACTTTGGCTGTTTCCTAATCTCTCTCTACCTGACTATATCCTAGCCTCATCACTTGACCCAACTTTTTTCTTTTATCCTTTTGCTCACTCACTTTTGACTTGATAACCATCCCGAACAAGCCAAAACTTTGTCTAATTTCATCTTCAATTTGTGAGCTACCAGTGAATCAGTTCCTATTCCACAAAAAAAATGAAGCTCTAGATTTTTTTATTCAGAAATGGACCTAATATGCCATAATATTCTTGACATTCTAGACATTAGAATTTTAAAGAAACTCCAGTGATTATCCACAGTTGGCCCCAAACCAGTTAAGGAAACACTTTTAGAAACACTCTAACAAGTTTAATTACTATGAAGAGCTGCAGTGTGCCTGCTCTTCAAAAGCCTACAATGAGTGGGTCATTAAAGCTAATTCAGTATGGAGTACTGTACTGTACTTGGTATAAAGTGAACATCTGACTGCTAGTTGATGGGGAAAATAAACAAGAACGGGAAAGTTGGAGTATAGAAACAAGTGGTGGAATAAGCTGTAAGAATGTATAAGATTATTGAAACTTGTGAAATAAAATTCATACCTTCCAGTTTTTAGCCTACTGGTTACTGGGGAAATTGATAAATAAATACAGATATGATAAACCTCTGTCCTATATTTTTTCAACATATCATTATTTTGTTTATATTTAAAATACTGTATATTTCATAATATATTTGAGTGGAAGAACTACTAAACCTGCCAATATATTAATGGGTGAAAACATTGCATAAAAAATGACATGATTGAGAGATGTGATCTGAAGAAATGTATGACCACAGCTTAATTGATTAAGCTGTGTACACAGGTCATCATAGGGTATTCCTCAATCATGTATATTAGAACATTATATCAGTATTGAGGGGCCAAAGCTATCTCTTTCACTAATATATTTTAAGAGTATGTTGGGCACCGGTATCTCTGAGCACCATGAGAAGTTAAAATGTAATATAATCAGCATTAAAATTTGTCGTTTCATACTGTATACAATTGTCCAGCTGAAGTGAAGTGACTACTGAGAGTAGTGTGATGGGCATCTTGTTTTCAGCCATCAAACACGCACAGGATAGCCATAGAATTTTATTCACAAATTTATTTTCTTAAATCATGCCAAAAGATTTTCCAGGATTAAATTTTAACTGGGCACTGCACACCAGCAGGTCATAAGGCAAACCAAATGGCAGATAAATCTGTGTTAGTTCCAATGGAAACATCAAGGCCAGCTCCAAGTCCCTCTTGGTCTGAGAATTCTATTGGGATCAGTACTATAAAGGCTGATTGAAGCACATTTCCTATCTTTCTTGCTTAGGTTGAGTTTCACTGGTTGAATAGTATTGTGGCCAAAATAAAAAAAAATTCTGTCTCCTGCCTGGTCTAAAAAACTTTTGTTGTCATCCCTGCTCCATCTGGCAGTTCCAATGCAGTAACATGGCCAGCTGCCAGTTCCACTTGATCTGAGCCTGACTGAAGGATTAATAACATGAACCAAGTAAATAAATGTCTGAATATTCAGTATTTTTCAATCTAGCCAGGAACATCTTCCTATATGTTTTCCACATTCTTTTTTTTGTGCTGACTTTGGCACTAGTATAGAACCTCTTTATGTGACTAGAGATGCAAAAACAGAATTTAGCTATTTTACATAGTTAAACTTTCTGGTATTTTCACCTATGAACTAAAAATACTTATAATTATTAGAAAGATATTAATTCTTGTTCCTTTGCATGGAGAAATTTTAAATATATTTCATAAATTCTACAATACAATAAACATAAAAAAACAGTAATCATATGATATAAAAAGGGCCCTAGGAAAGACCAACCCACATTTCATGTATTGAATAAGCATACAGTACTACCGGTACACTTATTGTACATTACATATTTGTAATAGTTTCACATTCTTTTGTTTGAGTACATGTTCTGTATGTCTTAAAACTCAGAGAGACAGTCTTTGAGTGTATGAAACCTTTGGCCTGACAAAGCCCAGACTTACACGATACAACTATAGTCAAATTAATGGGTTAACATCCCACCACACTGGCTAGAATCCTTTCCTTATCAGCCACAGGGGTAACAGAAGGCTACTAAAATTTTTGGAGCTAAGATTTAGACATGCTTGTAACAACTGTTCATAGAATGACTTGGCAATAAAAACAATAATGTCTTTACCAAGATCTCATCAAGGCTGGTGTGGTATGTCTCAGTTTAGTTTATGTGATCATGTTGCAGATGGTGGGTTGTGGAACACACACCTGGGATTGGACATCATGCTGAGCCCCACTCATGAGGCACAAACAAATAAAAAAACATCTGCACTATATACAAGACTGGCAAATACTAGGAATGCCTTTATGAACTTGAACAATTTCTTCTTCAGACTGTTATACACTACATATATAAGGTGACTAAGTTTTTAACAATTATATTGGGCTATGTTTATCATGTGTACATCAGATTTGTCAGAATTAGGCAAGTTGTAATCAACTACAAAACAAATGATGGTCATCCAATAGAAAAACTGATTAGAAAACACTGTTGCAACACAGAAAGCATTTATCCTCCTTTGAAACTCTTAAAGATATTTGTACACAATCCAAGACAAGTGTTAAGAAAACATTTAATCACCCTATATAATACCTCTTCTTGAGTATGCAGTACCAACATGGAGCCCTCACTGTTTAAGCACATAAAATAAGTTAGAAAAAGTTCTAAGGTCTGCCAGTAGCTAAGTCACAAACTGTGAGGAAAGAAGTAAACGAGCAGAACCTAATGTAAATGAAAGAATTCTTATGGGACAAATGATCACTACGTACAAGATACTCAGAGTACGTACTAGCAAGAGAGAGAGGAGAGAGAGACTGATTAACAGGGAAGAGATCAGAATGACAGGACACCAATGAAAGCTAAACTCACAAATAAACCAGACATCATGAAGAATGCCTTCAGTATAAGAGAGTGAGGTAGACACCATATGTGGATTCAAGACTAGAAACGACAGAACCCAAAAGGTTGGAAATTAAAATACATCTCTCAAATGAAGGTTAAAAGGTGGGGCCCTGGGAATGACACTCAACCCTTGTGGGCATAGCTAGGCGAGCAAACAAACAGATCACAATACTGCTGATCGTAAGTGGAGACAATGTTAAACCAACAGTCAATGATATTATTGAGTAACATTTGCTGTATGTACTGAGAACCACAATTTTAAAGTTATACTTCATTTGTGCTGAAAATTCATAATGAACAAATGTAACAACTTAAGTGATTGGGATCTGAACCCACTGTGTGTGATTACCATCCGACCAGCTGACCTCTGTTGTCCAGTAAACTAAAGTGACAGACTGGTAATCCCAGACTGAGAGTTCAATATCTCCATATTATTATTAAAATCAAAACTAAGTGCTATCTCCATAGAATTCTACTTCCTTTATTCACCCTCTCCTTAATCCAGTGGTCTTCTTTACAATGTGTTTATGCAATAATCTTATAAAAAATTCTTGTAATATAGATTTTTACTTATGTCCACTGTATGGCACAGGTAGAAATAGAAGACTGGTGTTGGTGGTAGTGTCATTGGTGTTAGTGAAAGTACTGTGCAAGGTGATGGTGGTAGGTAGGGTGGTATTAGATGGTTTTTAAAAAGGGTGGTAGTAAGGGGTGGTTGCAGAGGGTAGTAGTGGTGCTTTATAGTGTTCATGAGGAAGGTGGTGATGGGGAAATAGTGGCAGCGAGGGGTGTACTAGGGGATAATGGAAAAGGGTTATAGTGCTAGGAGGGGTAGAGGAGAGATGGATGATTTTGGTGAGTTGGTGGAAGTGCTGGTGAGAATTAGTTGGTGCTGATGAGTAGCACTAAGGGTACATGGCAGGTGTGTGGTGGTGGTGGATGGCAGGTGTGTGATGGTGGTGGATGGCAGGTGTGATGGTGGTGGATGGCAGGTGTTGTAGTGGATGGCAGGTGTGATGGTGGTGGATGGCAGGTGTGGTGGTGGTGGATGGTAGGTGTCGTAGTGGTGGATGGCAGGTGTGTCGTAGTGGTGGATGGTAGGTATGTCACAGTGGTGGATGGCAGGTGTGTCATAGTGGTGGATGGCAGTGTGTCGTAGTGGTGGATGGCAGGTGTGTCGTAGTGGTGGATGGCAGGTGTGTCGTAGTGGTGGATGGCAGGTGTGTCGTAGTGGTGGATGGCAGGTGGTGGTGGATGGCAGGTGTGGTGGTGGTGGATGGCAGGTGTGGTGGTGGTGGTTGGGAGGTGTGGTGGTGGTGGATGGCAGGTGTGGTGGTGGTGGATGGCAGGTGTGGTGGTGGTGGATGGCAGGTGTGGTGGTGGTGGATGGCAGGTGTGGTGGTGGTGGATGGCAGGTGTGGTGGTGGTGGATGGCAGGTGTGGTGGTGGTGGATGGCAGGTGTGGTGGTGGTGGATGGCAGGTGTGGTGGTGGTGGATGGCAGGTGTGGTGGTGGTGGATGGCAGGTGTGGTGGTGGTGGATGGCAGGTGTGGTGGTGGTGGATGGCAGGTGTGGTGGTGGTGGATGGCAGGTGTGGTGGTGGTGGTGGATGGCAGGTGTGGTGGTGGTGGATGGCAGGGGTACAGGGGGTGATGATGGTGGATGGCATGAGTATGGGTAGAGTGGCAGGAATGTAGGTGATCAGTAGGGGTGTAGACAATGAGTGGTAGGGGTGCAAGTGGGTAGTGGTACATCTGATCGTTGAAGTGTTCAGTAGTAAGCAGTGTGGATGTATAGTTGGGCAGAGTGGATATGTTCAGTAGTAAGCAGTATAGATATGTAGTAAAGCAGAGTGGATATGTTCAGCATTTTGATTATGCTAATCTGTTGGTCAATAAACCCCCCAACTAAGACGAGCGTTTGAGCTCTGATAAAATTTTAATATATATTTATGTTGATATATATTTATTCCAATTAAAACACACTATAGAAAATGAATCTAAAAATGAGATCTCTATGTTATTTTGGTTTTAGTTCCAAAACTATCTTCAAGATCTAGTAGTGTTGAATAGTGGCAGTGCAGGTGGAGTGGTTGTGGTGGCTGGAGTGTTGGTGGGGACGGCAGCAGCAGTGGTAGTAGGGGTGTTGGTGGTATCAGCTATCTCGTTTTTATTTTATTTTCCATAGTGTGGTTTATTTGGAATTTACTAGTGTTTCAACACTGTTCATTTTGATATACAGTACTGTGTATTTCTATTATCTAGAAAGCAAAATAATAATTACTGGTACAATATTTAATATAATTTTCAATATTAATCCACTTTATAATGTATGCTGCACTATACACACGAAGTACTGAGGCTGGCAAGAACCACAGTAATCACAGCAGCATAATACCTGACCATGAATCTATTTAAAATATCTTTTCTAATGTCACATATTACTTCCAAACAATTATAAAGGAAAAATATCACAAGATCAACCAGTTCCTTGAGATAATGATGCTCCTTTCTGTGGATCCCAAGAGTGAGATGAGTTGGGAGGTCCTTGAGGTTAATGAGTGAGAGACCTCCTTTCCCCAGCTGTTACAATACACCCGTTTCATTAACACTGGTTTGGTTGTGCCAATTATTCCACAAAGCACCTTTATATCTCCCTTCAAATACCTTCACATATAGTGTCATTGGTTTGTTAGGGTTAAAGCCTATTGACTACATGAGGGTCATTAAGGCTGTATATAACCTGCTAACCACCGGTCAATGATACTTTAATCCATAAATTTGGGATTAAAGTAAATTCTCAGTATATACACACAGATACACATGCCTTTGTGTGTATATACTATCTAGTATATAGTGTGAAAAGAGCAATACAGTGCACTGTGAAAATCAACTTGCACTGCATTCCTAATTGCCACTTATCACCATATTGGTTTAATCAAAATCTTCTAAGAATTAATTGCGTAGCATTGATACCAATAGCTATTTAGAATTTTTGGTTTTACATCACAACTCATTTGCTCTCTCTCTCTTTCTCTCTCTACAGCTGAAAATGTGCCAGTGATCAATAGTTCAACAACAACCTAACATTCATTACTAGCCAACACTATTTTAATCTGTATTCACTCAATGAAACTTATGGCAAAAAAAGTATCAGAATAAATGACTTGACAAGCACCCAAGACAAAAACTTAATATTTCTGCTTCATTGCCAAATTACTGAATGGAATCATTGCAAAATAACACAACCACTGAAGTTTGAAGGTTCAGATTTGACTTCACAATGAGTGAGGTAAAACTCTGATGCATCTCTCTCTCTAGAGGCCTCCTGTGATTTCAGTACGTCAGGCCACGTTTATACTACCAAAAAAGAGCAGCATAGGACTGCAC
This sequence comes from Cherax destructor, assembly GCA_009830355.1. NCBI lineage: Eukaryota > Metazoa > Arthropoda > Malacostraca > Decapoda > Parastacidae > Cherax > Cherax destructor. Next base: position 10,606 of record WNWK01021442.1, read on the forward strand.
TTACACCTGGTTGCTTGTTACTAGCACCAACTACACAAGCGTATGTTGTACAGGCACCAGCTGTACAAGCACCAGGTTATCTGAGGGGATAATCATCCAGTGTAAATTAAAGTTTTGTGGAGTCTGGAGCAGCCTCATCTTCCGCAGGTGTGGGGGTGACTGAATCTTGAGTAGGAGGCCATGTAAACTTTCCTGATCCACTGTTCTTAGCACTGGTACCTGAAGCGAAAAAGCTATTTAGAACATTCAGTCAGAAGACCACCATGAAAGTGCAGCAGCAATTACCTAAACAAAAATTAAATACTAGTACTGTGCATAACATAAGCATTAATCACTCTGCCACAGCACTCTGTGATGATTATAGCTTGGTTGCTAATTTATTTATTCACACAGTCAAAGTTACAGTAGATCATCAATTATTCTGTTCATTCAGGGGTGAAGGTGCTCTGAATTTTCAACCACACTAGATGATCCCATTATTTTTATGTGGTCCCTATGTTTTGCACATTCCTTTTTCGCATTATCTGCTTAAGTGGTGGATCAAACAAGGCTGATGGATAAAGGTGGAAGTCAAATAACTGTTTTATGGAAAATGTACTGTATCATGTGAGATATTACAGTGCAACTCAAAACCAGGTACAGTGGTACCCCGACTTACAATATTTTTTCATTCCAGAATGCTGTTCAAGTGCCATTACCAAACGAATTTATCTCCATAAGAAATGATGTAAAATAGACTAGTCCTTTTAGACCCCCAAAATTACACTTACAAAAGCATTTAAAAAAATAAACTTACATAAAAGGGTGTGTTTGGGGACCATCATAAGTCGGGGTACCACTGTATCTCTTACTTACGCTTGAATCTAATAATTTTTCAAAAACCTATAACTAGATGTTGTTCCAACAACACAGACACACTCAAGGAATTTATCTGTCCCCCTATCATAGTACTGTATATAATTTCCACATCTTTTACCAAATGACAGTTACAGTATTTGGTGTGTCTACCACCACAATGTATGTAAATGCCAAACACATAGTTTACCCAAAAGTGTACCTACGTACCACACCTAGGGCCTTTTTAAACATTTCATACTACTTACAATCCAAAATAAATATATACACTGTCATAAATACATGAAATTTAAAGCATTTTAGTAAAAGCATTAGGATGCTGACCAAATATTTTAATAGTATATACAGTATCTTTTTAACACTACTTACCCCTTGAATAAAGATATGACGGTAAACATTCTTGTTACTCAAACAAATGACTATTACAAGTACATGGTGGCCAACTTTTGTTTCGCTGAAATCAGGGCTTCGACAATGGAAGAACACTACTGTTGTAGAGCTGTATCTATTCTTTGCAACACTAATGCCACACACCCATAAGAATAATACAGTGGTACCTCGACATACGAGCAGCTCTCAACTCGAACAATTATGTAAGTGTATTTCTGTAAGTGCTTTTGTAAGTGTATTTTTGGGGGTCTGAAATGGATTAATCTAATTTACATTATTCCTTATGGAAACAAATTCGTTCGGTATCGGCACTCGAACAGCATTCTGGAATGAATTAAGCTCGTAACTCAAGGTACCACTGTATATAAAAATATTAAGAGTACAGATAGAATAATAGGAACACAGCTTTCAGTGAAATCATGCCCATTGATCGTTTTCTGTTGCTGCTGCCTATGTTGCATTTTGACAATAAAAGGAATTCCCAGAGATGATTTGCTCTACAAAATATGGGAAGTGATTATGTACCTGAAACAAATTCAATGAGTATTTTTTATTCATTCAAGATCGTTGCACATGTGTCTAATTTATTATATTTCTGTTACAGTGATGGCAGCAATATGTAAAATGTAGTGAGAGGAAGGCAGCTGAGAATACATTCTGCTTTCACTGCCCAAATCTCTAGCAAATTAAATTATGTTTCGGTGATGACATCAAACATTGAGGGAGAAATTGTATTGTCTGAATGCTTTTCACAGCATATCAGTGTCTCTTTACTTACATGGATTTGGAAAAAATTGTGTTAATAATATTAAACTTAATAGTTTTCTTCTTACACCTGTCGGTGGTATATCATTTTACCCAGCAAGTGAGCGGATGATGACACTACAGATTCAACGTTGAGTATCCCATGGACAGATTTTCAAGTACAGGAGGGCCCTGCTTCTATAGCTGTTGTTTCTGACCCCTGGCAATAAGAGAAAATCGCCAGCTAGTGGAAAAAGAGAATTGTTTTTCAATATCAAATGCATCTAAAATGCTTGATAACATGTTTACTCTATCATATATTAAATGTTCAATACAGCTAGGATAAAAATACAGATACAAAAAAATGGCAAATGGCAGAAAAGTGGAAAAAGCACGGAACATAATGGCTCAACTGAAAACCACTGAAAACATGGAACACCGAATAGAAAGTGCCAAATATGCAGGGCCCTCCTGTATCAAACACTTAACTATGAGTTTCAACGTCTGTACTCATTTTACCTAAGGTTTAATTAAATTCACAGAAACATAATTATCAAAAATGCAGAATGAGATATATATATATACAGTGGACCCCCGACTATTGGCCGGTCTGAGTATCGGCCGACTCGAGTTTCGATCGTTTTTTCGGCCCAATTTTTGCCAGACTATCGGCCCGCGTATCAGACCTGTTCACCTGCCTGCGCTTGCGCGCCTCCCCGTGCAGGCGTCGTGAGCCAGTTTAGCTTTGTTTACCATTGAGTGAACATTACATTTCACAATAAATTCATTGTGTTTAGTGCTTGTTTATTGATTGTGACTGTGAAATAAGCCACCATGGGCCCAACGAAACTTCATAGTGGCAGCCCTTTGGTAAAGAAAGTGACAAACACGATAGAATTGAAGAAAGAAATTGTAGCAAAGTACCAAAGTGGAGGAGGAAGAGAGAGGGGAAGAATGTGTCTTCTTCAGTGATTCACTGATTCTACGATATGTACGATACTAAAGCAGCATGAGTCGATAAAGGCTACAGCACCAGCCAGCGATAAAGTGTAGCATTAACAGTGTAGCAAGTAAGTTAAGCGATTAAGACACGAAACTTAACTCCATTGTTGTTTGAGGTAGTAATATAGGGGCACTGAGACCAAGCTGCCCTCTGCCACAATCTCTTGCAAGGCAAGTGTAAATATTTCTTATTTATAAAGTGTAAATATTTCTTATTTATAAATTAAAGTATAAATATTTCTTATTTATAAATTACGTACATTGTTTCAGTATGAATTAGTGGTGGTGGCCTGCTGCCTCCACCAGCAGCAGTATATGTAAGGCTTATGGTCAGTGGCCCTTATAAACCCAACAACAATAACACTACTTCCAGTTCCCTCATACATAATGACATTTTATTCATTCTAGAGTATATACAGTGGACCCCCGCCTAACGAACACCCCGGAAATCGTACAATTATGTAAGTATAATATTGTAAGTGCTTGTGGAAGTGTATTTTTGGGGGTCTGAAATAGACTAACCTACGTGACATTATTTCTTAAGGAAGTAAATTCGTTCGGTAATGGCACTTGAGCAGGCTTCTGGAATGAATTTTGTTCATTAGGTGGGGGTCCACTGTATCATGTTTCTATGTTATTAATATTGTTTATTATGTTACATATATTAGATGAATTGTGATAGATAAATAAGCCGTAGAGTTTATATTAGTGTCGTATTGAAGGGCTAATTTGTCCTGCCTCCAAACAAACTCTCCTGCCTTTCTCATATGCCAACAAGAGTCTTCAATAAAGGCAAAACTGATTCAAATGTTCATTTATCCATTAAAATTAGTGCTTTATATTTATTTCCTCCCCACACACACACACACACACGTGTGTATGTATATAGTGGACCCCCGAGTATCGGCCGTAATCCGTTCCAGGAGCTAGGCCTCAACTCGAACTGGCCGAAAGTCGAACTAATATTTCCCATAAGAAATAATGTAAATACAGTGGACCCCTGAGTTTCGACCACTTCAAAAAAATATTTGAAATATTTGAGTAAGCATAGGGTAAGCATTGCTTAACCTATAAAAATTCTTCCCTTTACAATTAAAATAGTACGTATCTGTTTGAGTCAAATATTTCAATATTAAATTGTACATCTATATATATATATACACAGTGGACCCCCGGTTAACGGCCATAATTCGTTCCAGAATGTTGTTCGAGTGCTGTTACCGAACGAATTTGTTCCCAAAAGGAATAATGTAAATTAGATTAGTCCGTTTAGACCCCCAAAAATATACTTACAAAAGCACTTACAAATATACACTTACATAATTGTTGGAGTTGGGAGCAGTACGTAAACCAGGAGTCCACTGTATGTACAATTTAATATTGAAATATTTGACTCAAACAGATTTGGGGCAACAGTTGGGCATTCTAGTGTCAAAGACCTTGTTGGGAAGATTTTTATATTCATAGCTAAATGAATCTCCATGGGTAAGTGGAACAGAATTCTTCCTTCGTAAGCCATGCATGTCACAGGAGGCAACTGAACTGCTGGGAGGAAGGGGCTAGTAACCCCTTCTCCTGTATACATTAGTAAAGTTATAAAGTTTTTCTTTTTCGGTCATCCTGCCTTGGTGGGATACGGCTAGGTCGTTGAAAAAAAAAAAAGGTAAATGAATGTGACACTGACCTTGCATCAGTGTGGTTTCAAAATCAATTCCTAATGCTTCTTACCCAGAGTTACATCCCTTTTTTTTCTTTCTACTGTTGTAACATTAATGTTACCACTACTCCTCTAACTCTTTGTTTATTACGATAGACTTGAAATATATACCATGGCTTCACTAGATTTCTGTTTTTTCTTCAGCTATGTTTTCTTATGAAAGCAAGGACTTTGGACAGCTTTCAAAATAGATTAGACAAGTACAAGAGCAAAAATGGGAAGATGCAAGAAGGACCTGCCAATCATGGAACAGTAGGTCAACTACAGTGATCTTCTATTCTTATATTATCCTCTTCTTTCAACAAACCAGCCATATCCCACCAAGGCAGGGTGACCTAAAAAGAAAAACAAGTTTCTCTTCATAACTTTAGTAATGTATACAGGAGTAGGGGTTACTAGCCCCTTGCTCCGGGCATTTTAGTCGCCTCTTATGACATGCATGGCTTACGGAGGAAGAATTCTGTTCCACTTCCCCATGGAGATAAAAGGAAATAAACAAGATCAAGAACTAGCAAGAAAACAGAAGAAAACCCAGAGGGGTGTGTATATATATATGCTTGTACATGTATGTGTCCTAGGTAGTAGGTTGGTAGACAGCAGCCGCCCAGGGAGGTACTACCGTCCTGCCAAGTGAGTGTAAAACGAAAGCCTGTATTTGTTTTACATGATGGTAGGATTGCTGGTGTCTTTTCTGTCTCATAAACATGCATGATTTCAGGTATGTCTTGTTACTTCTACTTACACTTAGGTCACACTAGACATTCATGTACAAGCATATATATATATATATATACACACACCCCTCTGGGTTTTCTTCTATTTTCTTACTAGTTCTTGTTCTTATTTCCTCTTATCTCCATGGGAAAGTGGAACAGAATTCTTTTTCCGTAAGCCATGCGTGTCGTAAGAGGCGATTAAAATGCCGGGAGCAAGGGGCTAGTAACTCCTTCTTCTGTGTATATTACTAAATATAAAAGGAGAAACTTTCGTTTTTCCTTTTGGGCCACCCCGCCTTGGTGGGAAACGGCCGACGTGTTGAAAGAAAAAGAAAGATGTATGTGTAGTGTGACCTAAGTGTAAGTAGAAGTAGAAAGACGTACCTGAAACCTTGCATGTTTATGAGACAGATAAAAAGACACCAGCAATCCTACCATCATGTAAAACAATTAGAGGTTTCCATTTTACACTCACTTGGCATGATGGTAGTACCTCCCTGGGTGGTTACTGTCTACCAACCTACTACCTAGGTCTTATGTTATCATCACTTTCAAATACAGTGGTACTCCGAGTTTCGAACAGCTCCCAACTCGACCTATTATGTAAGTTTATTATTGTAAGTGCTTTGGTAAGTGTATTTTTGGGGTCTGAAATGGACTAATCTATTTTACATTATTCCTTATGGGAACAAAATCGTTCAGTAACAGCACTTGAACAGCATTCTGGAACGAAGAAAGTTTGAAACTCGGGGTACCACTGTATTAACATTTTTAACTTTCCCCTGAGACAAGTGATGTGCTGAATGCCTGTGACTGAAAATCAAAACTGATTATAGAATCATTTTTTAATCTTCATGAATTTTTATACTGATGAAATTAGAGCCATATTTAGTTCTTTTAGCCATGGGAAAGTGGAAAAAATCTTTCCTCCATAACCCATGTGTGTCGTAAGAGGCAACTAAAATGCCGGGAGCAAGGGGCTAGTAACCTCCTCCTCCTGTATACATTACTAAATGCAAAATGAAGCGTTTCTTCTTTTTTGGGTCACCTTACCAATGAATTGAAGTGAAGCATGGGTGATGAATGTTGCAACGAGGAGAAGGCTGGAGGCAGTGGAGATGTCATGTCTGAGGTCAATGTGTGGTGTGAATATAATGCAGAGAATTCGGAGTTTGGAAATTAGGAGGAGGTGCGGGATTACCAAAACTATTATCCAGAGAGCTGAGGAGGGGTTGTTGAGGTGGTTCGGACATGTAGAGAGAATGGAACGAGACAGAATAATTTCGAGTGTATAAATCTGTAGTGGAGGGAAGGCGGGGTAGGGGTCAGCCTAGGAAAGGTTGGAGGGAGGGGGTAAAGGAAGTTTTGTGTGTGAGGGGCTTGGACTTCCAGCAAGCATGTGTGAGCGTATTTGATAGGAGTGAATGGAGACAAATGGTTTTTAATACTTGACGTGCTGTTGGAGTGTGAGCAAAGTAACATTTATGAAGGAATTCAGGGAAACCGGCAGGCCGGACTTGAGTCCTGGAGATGGGAAGTACAGTGTCTGCACTGTGAAGAAGGGGTGTTAATGTTGCAGTTTTATAACTGTAGTGTAAAGCACCCCTCTGGCAAGACAGTGTGTGTTGTGGGGTTCTTTTCATAGATTTGGTAATATTAACAGACGATGAGCTTGGGTTTGGTAGCGTTTAATGAGGCGTTGGATATATGGGAGCTGAGAGCCTATGCCTGTGTCCGTCTGTCCTGCACTGAGTCTGGATGGTAACTGACTACTAGGCCGTCCGGCGCTGAGGCATTCAAAGGCAGGCCTATCATTGGCTAATGCCAGATCACATGGGCAGAGGTTGGAAATCACGTGAACAGCCGTGGTGCAGCCGTTAGAGTACGAACGAACCGTACAGCTCGGGCATGCTACGTATGGCGTCTCGACATACAACTATACAATCTAAGGGCAACAGGCAACAACTCTCAGCTGATTCTATACAATGTCAAAGTACACAACAGTTGTACATTATACTTCACATGGATATTATCGTGATAGAACAATCTACATTACTATATGATGCATCTTGATACTTGGGAATTAATTAAATGAGCTCATTCTAGAAAATCATGATAAAAGAGATAAAAAAATAATTTGTTCGATCGAACTGTCTTCATGTGATCTACGAATTCTGAGGAAATATAATTACAAGAAGATAGTGATTAACAGACAAGGTAGATCTGGTGCACTCAAATCTATACTGTTAATTCTCAGAACTCGGAGAGAACGTGAACACAAAAAAATTTGAGTAATACTAAGTAGATATTATAACACACAGTTAAACGCTTACTACATATTTATCTATACAGGTTATTTACATTTAACCCCAACTCTGCTAGGGTGAGATTGATATAGGCTGTATAATTATCATCTCTGGGTGGATCAAACTCTGTTACAATAGGTAACTCAACTTCTGATTGAGGAGGATCTACACTGGTATCTACAAATGATACTTGAGGACTTCTCAACACTTGTCGTGTACGTAGGGAATAACGACATTCAGGTTGATCTGACTGACCATTAGAGGTAGAGGGTACAGCAACAGGAGAATTATCAGATTCTGTCTCACTTGTCTGATTATTAGGGGTGACAGGGACTTCGTCATCATCATCGCATACTAACTTCATATGATTACCAAAACTATTATCCAGAGAGCTGAGGAGGGGTTGTTGAGGTGGTTCGGACATGTAGAGAGAATGGAACGAGACAGAATAATTTCGAGTGTATAAATCTGTAGTGGAGGGAAGGCGGGGTAAAGGTCAGCCTAGGAAAGGTTGGAGGGAGGGGGTAAAGGAAGTTTTGTGTGTGAGGGGCTTGGACTTCCAGCAAGCATGTGTGAGCGTATTTGATAGGAGTGAATGGAGACAAATGGTTTTTAATACTTGACGTGCTGTTGGAGTGTGAGCAAAGTAACATTTATGAAGGAATTCAGGGAAACCGGCAGGCCGGACTTGAGTCCTGGAGATGGGAAGTACAGTGTCTGCACTGTGAAGAAGGGGTGTTAATGTTGCAGTTTTATAACTGTAGTGTAAAGCACCCCTCTGGCAAGACAGTGATGGAGTGAATGATGATGAGTTTTTCTTTTTCGGGTCACCCTGCCTTGGTGGGAATCGGCGATGTGTTAATAAAAAAAAAAATTTACTAACGGTAGTAGATTGTGATAATTTTTAAAATTAAGTTGCCTAGGATGCTAGCAACAATAACAGCCAAGGAAAGAAAATCCAGTTTGTTATCTATCTTGATTATAGTACTAAGCCAAGGATTAACAAGTTTCATGGGTGTGTCCTCCAGGACTGATAAATCATATGTATATTTCAGAAGCTGATACAGATACAAACAAGGATGATACATGTAAGTAGGAAGAGCAAGAAAATTATCGAAACCATAAGCAAAATCTACAACAGAATTATTTTTAAAATATACTAAATGAATTTAACTGGCCACACAAACCGAGTCGCAAGTATTCAGTAACTACATAAGAGGATTATCAGTATGTCCATGGGACATAATGCAGCACTTGGGAAATAGGAGGTAATCAGGTTTGGGTAAGGTAGCTAAAATTCCTTGGATCATCAGCCCTTCAATAGCATCAAAACACCCTTTCAAAAAGGTCTACATAAGAGAAAAGGCCTCAAAATGATACTTTCTGGATACAAGAGACTTTACTGTACAATACATTTTTTTTTCATTTGCATGCATGGATTAGAAAAAGCACTTCTTGCAGGCTTTCTGTTATTCCTAAAATCTTACTGTCATTCACACATAAAGGCTTACAGGGAACTAACTCTTCCTTGTGACTTAACTGTTAATATCAAAGGGGAAAACTGCAACTTCCTCTATTTGTCTGACCTGAGGCTGAACTGAGTGATCCTACACATTCCAACTGGTCTGAGGTGAGTGATGGGGGTCGGGGGAGAATATTTGGTGGCTTCTCTGGCTTGGCAGGTTTCCCTGGTTTCTCACTGCTGTCGCTGACATCTACTGTTTTGATAACCACAGTTGTTAGAAGGAAGTTATGAGACTTAAAGAGCACTTTGACCTAAGATCATTCAGTGCTCATGGCAAAAAGTAAATGCGAACCTACATAAGAACACCCGGGGTAAAACTATGTAACAGAACTCACAAAATCATAATAATATGATTGCAAACAAACCATGGAATGGGTGAGGTTTGAACCCATCGCAAATGAGTTCGAAAACTCCAGGCCAGTGTGTCAGCCACTCTGCCAGCTGGCTCTAAGAAGATTCATCCTACTAGGTATATTTCTACACCATGGGTTCAAATCCCACCCATTCCGTGGTTTCTACATAACAGAAATAAAAGCACTAGGAAGAGCAAACACACAACACTGACAGTTGTTAGAGACAAGTGTTGAACAAAGTATTGGATACAGTGTGAGAGAATAGAATGAAGGAACTCAAATGGATGATATAAATGCCAAGATTAGAAGGAATCAAAATACTATATGCAGACATTCAGAGGGTCATTTGAAATGTGATGCCTGCATTACTTTTAGCAAGACAGCTATTGAGTGAACAATGATAAATACATTTCTTTCTTTGGGTCACTCTACCTTGGTGAGAAATGGCCAATGTAGTACAAAAAATAAAGCTTCAGTAATACTCACTTGACTTTCATACTGCTGACCAATCACAACTATGAAGTAAAATGGTAGAATTTGCCTAAAAAATTCTACCTTATTTTAAAAAATAATTAGCCAGGGATACTTCATTATTGTTACAGATATATTTTTAGTCAAGGGGCTAGTAACTCCTTCTTCTGTATAAATTATGAAATGTAAAAAAGAAGATAAATTTGATCCTTTTCTTCTTTTTGGGTCACCCTGCCTCGGTAAGAGACGGCTGGTATTCTAAAATGAAAAAATATATATATTTTTTAGCCCAACAGTTGCTTCCCACCAAGGAAGAGAAACCCAAAGAAAGTGCACAGATATTACAACTTTGTTTCATTTACTTAGTCTTTAGATCAGTATATATGTGGCAATTACTTATTGATATACTGTATGTTTCCTGCAAGGCTTAATAATTTATCACAGTATAAGGAAATAATTAGTATTGTTTATGAATTCAGTTCAGTATGTATATTATGTACATACTTTTGTCAAGATGAGTTCAGAGATGGAAAGATATATGAAAAGCAATATATCAGAGTAGTACAGTGGAACCTCAGTTTTTGTGATTAATCCGTTCTAAAAAGTCTGACGAAAACCGAATCGTATGAAAACTGAAGCAATATTTCCCATAAGAAATAATGTAAATCCAATTAATCCGTTCCAGACACCCAAAAATATTAACAAAAAATAAATTTTATAGAGAATAACTATAGTTTTACATATAGAAAACAATGAGAAATAAATATAAATGACTAATGAAATGGATAAATGAACATTTAACATCACTTTTACCTTTATTGAAGACTCTTGTTGGCGTATGGAAGACGGTGAGGAGGGGAGAGGGAGGAGAAATTATTGTTTGGAAGGGAAATCCCCCTTAACCCTTTGGGGGTCTAAGAGGTCTCTCTGAAACTCGTTCTCAGGGTCCACGAATTTCAAAAATAAAAAAAAATTATTTTTCCTTATGAAATGATAAGAGAATCTTTTTCCGATCATAACGCCACAAAAATTATGAAATTTGATCGAAAACTAACATAATTATGCTTTCGCGAAGTTAGCGGTATCCATGACATTTACGCATTGGTGATTTCGCCCACTTTGAGCCCTATTTTCGGCAAATTCCAATGTTTCAGTCTACTAAAATTATAGCTATTTCGCTAGAACTCCATTTCTTCTATGGATTGAGTACAAGAAACCGCCTATTTACCAATTTCAACTACCAAAAATATTGGTCAGAAAATGGCAATTTGGCCAATTTCACACAAATTTCAAACGATGCCAATTTCAAAATAGGGTCCATAATAAGCAAGGCAGACATTCCTGGCACTAAAATAACATCTTCTCTGTTCATTAGTCATGTCTCCAGGCCCATCTTACATTACTTTTGATTTCCATTTTGAATTTTTATTCTCACAAAAAATAGAAGATTTACTGTTATGTATACAACTGCATCATTGTAAAAATGGTATAAATAATATCAGCACACTTGTGCAAGAATATTAGACTCTCCAGTTGATGTGTATTGGACGCATGGTTTGATTTGTTTACTCTTGAACATTGGCCAAAATCGAACATTTTCGCTACTTTGCGCTCAGTTTCAAGGTACTTGTCATCGTGAAACCAGTCAAAATTATCTCTATTTCTGTAATATATCATCTATTCTATAAAATGAAACTAAGAAAACGAGAATACAAGCATAAATACCATACGAAAATAGACTGCAAATCGCTGTTTTAAACCAAAAACATGGTCAGTTTTTTTTTCTTCATTATGCACTGTGTGGTGCAGGAATTTTTTTATACTGCGCACACTGACCGCACAGACGCATTCTATCACATCTAGGCCTAACAGCCTGTTTCTGCTTGATTTGAGGGCGCTAGAATTTAGGCGTACTAGTACGTCAATAACCCCAGGGCGTAAGCCGTACTAGTACGACCAAAACTCCGAAAGGGTTAAATAAGGACTTCAGGTATCAAGGCCCTATGCGGGGTTACTTCCCTTCTTTGTCTTTTACTGGCACTAGGACCAGCTTGAGTCACTGTACCCCTGTCACACAAAAAATCTGTCCAGAGAGGTCTGTTTGTGGCGTCTCTTAAAGATTTGCCTAAAATGGGACAAGGCATTATCATTGAACATGTTGCAGACATGGCTTGCAACAGTTTTGTTAGGGTGATATTTCTCCACAAAACTTTGCAACTCACTCCACCTTGCACACATGTCCTTAATCACTGAAGGAGGCACATTCTCCCCCCTCTCTCTTCCTCCTCCTCTGAAGCAATTTCCTCAGCTGGGATCTGTTGCTGTTCCAGTTGAAGGTGTTGCAGCTCTTCAGTGGTTAGCTCTTCCCTGTGGTCGTCCACCAACTCTTCCACATCCTGGCCACTCACATCCAACCCCATGGACTTCCCCAAAGGCACTCGGAACTATTTTTAGCCCCATGGTGGCTTATTTGCCGGTCGCACTCAATAAACAAGCACAAAAAACAATGGATTATTACGAAATGTTTCAGACGAACGTGCGGGGTGATGCTCACTCAACGAGAAACAAAGGCAGACTGAGCCATGAACACATGGGATGCTTTGTGTGGGTGCTTGAGTGGCCGAGTCATGCGGACGCATTTGGTACGGACCATTTTCAACTCTACAAAAACTGAGCGGTTGTACGAAAACTGGGACAAAATTTCGACGAAAAAAGTTGTTGAAAACTGAATCTTACGAAAACTGGGGCATATGAAAACCAAGGTTCCACTGTATGAGCAAGATAAACAAATATGTATAGCAGATACAAGATAAGCAAAAGGTAATATAAAATACAGTAATGCAATGATAAAAATAAACACTAAGGAAGGTGAACAGTGTAGCATATGGCAGGAGGAATTAGACAATCTAGTAATGATAATATATGACATATCTAAGAGTTTAATTAAGCAAGAGAAGGAAATGAAAATGTGCAATAATAAAAAAAAAAGGATCTAGAAGAATGAGTCTCATTATTATATTTGTGAGGAAGTGAGATCAACTAAAGTTACAAAGTGCCTGGGGAAGGACAAGTGTAAAGTAAAGTGATGGCAGCTACAATTTCCTGAACCAAGACTCCATCATCAGCATCAATCCACCCCCTTGAAGGGAGCTTGAATGAGAGGGGGAGGCTGGCAAAAAGTCTCACCTGGAACAGCAGCAGCAGTAGTAGTAGCAGCAGCAGCAGCACCAGCACTGCCACCACCTCCAGCACCAACCACTTGGACAATGGCTACCTGCTGCTTGTCAACTGAGTACACATGGGCAGTCTCCAGCACTGGTGCTCCAGTATCTTCACCACTCTCATCACTAACACCACCTTCTTCACTTCTTGGTGTCGAAATCCCTCTGATTTCTGGCTCCACATCAATTACACCAGTTTCTGTGTGCCAAGGAATATTTATAATATACAGGTTGTTTAAGGACATTCTCTGTCTAACATACCGAATATCTCCCACCAAGGTAGGGTAACCGCAAAAAAGAGGTAACACATTCACTGTCATTCATTCTATTGATGTCTTGGCATAATTGTGCTGACATCAGAGTTCAGATGTTCCTTCAATCTGCAGTGTCTTCACCCCTCCTGACCAAATACAGCCTCTCTTCACTTAACAACAGAGTTCCGTTCCTAAGACCACGTCGGTAAACAAATTCGTCACTAAGTGAAGAGCATGCTATAATGGTAGTGGTTTGTGTCAACCATCTTTGACATTGTTTTAATTTCACCTTTGCACTATTTATAACATTTCTGGTGTATTTTTAAATGTTTATACAGTGGTATACTGTATATTGTAATAAACAGAATAGAAGAAATCAGCTCTACATTATTTAGGTATGCAAACTGGTCAGAAAGCCTGTCGTAAGTCCGAGTCGTTAGTAAACAAGTACGTCGCTAAATGAGGAAAGCATAAAAAAAAAAAGTCAAGAGATTCTTTTTTTTTAACACGTAGATCGTCTCCCACCGAGGCAGGGTGACCCAAAAAGAAAATACTTTCATCGTCATTCAACACTTTCACCTCACTCATACATAATCACTGTCTTTGCAGAGTTGCTCAGATATGACAGTTTAGAAGTCTCTCCAAACTGCCAATATCCCATACCCCTCCTTTAAAGTGCAGACATTGTACTTCCCATTTCCAGGACTCAAGTCCGGCTAACCGGTTTCCCTGAATCCTTTCACAAAATATTCAAGATATTCAGCATTATTCACATAAAGTACAGCATATTCATATGCCTAACTGATATCAATGTTATACAGAATTTTCAGTTTTAATGCCACCATAGGTGGAATTATTCCATGTGCTACTAATCACCTGATGCTGCAGGCTGTGTCTGGCCAAAAATACCAGAGCTGACAACACAAGGCCGCTGCGGCACAACTGCTGGACGTTCAGGAATTAGTGGCTTTGGGTGGTCTGGGAGTATTGTTGAGCGTGTCATCAGGCTTGGCTTCTCTGGCAATGCTGGTTTGTCTGGTCTTTGCTAAAACAATATTAAGTTTATTTTATAAATTTAGTGAAAGAAAAATAATAAAAAATGCAATTTCATTAATGATTTCACACTAACACCTTTATGTGGATTCCCTTTCACACTGGCTTTCAAATGCATTATTGAACTGATGAATTGGCAAAAGCATATGCTTTTAAGGACAAAGAGCAGATTACAACTTTGAACTCTCAGCTAGTAATCTGAGGACAATAATAAGAAAAATCTTTAAATGAACTTCATTAATTTGAGACAAGACGGAAAGTGACACCAGTCAGCTCATCCATCATCACTGTCATACATGTCTATCGTGCATGCAACAATATCAGCAGACTCTTGGATGTCCCCAATGCTCAGCTTTGGCTGGGTTACAGGTACCTCTGGGAGTTTGCACCACCAATTGTAAACTTTGCCAGAGGAACTACTGTCACGCCCTGTGTCATTAGGTGCTAGAATGTATATACAGTCAACCCTCCATTTTCGTGCATAATCTGTTCCTGAGGGATGCACTAAAACTGAAATACACGAAAACTGAAACCATTTTCCCCATAAGAAATAATGGAAATTCAATTAATCCGTTTCAGACACCCAGGAGTATTAACAAAAAAATAGTTTTTTAGAGATTAAATATAGATTTACATACAGAAAAGAATGACAAATAAATATAAAGCACTAATAACATGTATAAATGAACATTTAACATCACACTTACCTTTATTGGCGACTCTTGTTGGTGTATGGAAGAGGAGAGAGGGAGGCGAATTTAGTGTTGGGAGGCAGAACAAAATGCTTCAATTTGACACTAATATCAGCTCTACGGCTTATTTATCTATCACAATTCATCTAATATGACATAATAAACAATATAAATAACATAAAAACCTGATATACACTCTAGAATGAATAAAATATGTACGTATGTCATTACGAATGTGGTGGCTGGGGAGGACGGTGGTGGCGGGCATACTCGGTCCAGCTATGAAAACATCTTCCCATTCTTTCCTCCTTCAGACGTATTAGTATAAGAGAAAACGGAGTTTGTAATGCTAACTGCATTAGATTACTTCTTTCCAGTCGGCTTCACGGAGTGAACAGAATTAATTCCTGTCCAGGCTGGTAACAGCAACAACAACAAGTGGTTTGTTTACAACACTCCCGAACCTTCTACACTCTCATTCTCTCTCGTTTATTTAATCTTGTTTACTCACCTCTCACTCTACATTAAGACTGCCTCTTACCACCACTGCCTCTCATCACCACCTCTACCACCACTTCTTTCCAGTCGGCTTCACGGAGTGAACAGAAATCATTCCTGTCCAGGCTGGTAACAGCAACAACAACTGGTTTGTTGGCGTATGAGAGGGGCAGGAGAGTTTGGAGGCAGGACAAGATAGCTCTTCAATACGACACTAATATAAACTTTACGGCTTATTTATCTATCACAATTCATCTAATATGACATAATAAACAATATTAATAACATAAAAACATGATATATACTCTAGAATGAATAAAATATGGCATTATGTATGAGAGAACTGTTATTTACTGGCGGTAGTGTTTTTGTTGTTGTTGGGTATAAGGGCCACTGCTGTTGGTGGCAGCAGCCCGCCCGTCTATTCACAATGTACGTAACTTATTAAAATTTACACTTTAATTTATGAATAAATATTTACACTTTAATTTATAAATAAATATTTACACTTTAATTTATAAATAAATATTTACACTTTAATTTATAAATAAATATTTACACTTTAATTTATAAATAAATATTTACACTTTAATTTATAAATAAGAAATATTCACACTTATATAAATAAGAAATATTTACACTTACCTTGGAGATGTTGGCAGAGGGAGGCTCTGGTCTCAGTGTCCCTATACTGCTCAAACAAACAATGGAAGAGTTAAGTTTCGTGTCGTCATTTTTCTATCGAGAAATGGCTTAACTTACTTGTTACACTGTTAATGCTACACTTTATCACTGGCTGGTGCTATAGCCTTAATCGACTCCACTTTACTACTTTGCTACGATTTCTTTCTTTAATTCTATGGTGTTCCTCACTTTCTTTACCAAAGGACTGACACTAGCTTTCTTTGGGCCCATGGTGGTTTATTTAGCAGTCACACACAATAATCAAGGGCCAAAAACAATGGATTGTTAAGAAATGTTTTGTATGAACTCGCAGGATAATGTTCACTCAACCAGAAACAATGCTACACTGCCTGAGAATGTGCGTGGGAGGCAGGCTTGCGGGCTTTGTATGTGTGCTGGGCACTGGACAGGTTCCATACCATGAACGAAAACGGAGGTAATCACCGAAAACGGAGGTAAAATTTCCCCGAAAAAACTGCACGAAAACTGAAACACACGAAAACAGAGATACACGAAAATGGAGGGTTGACTGTATATAAACAAATCAAATATTCAGAAACAACTTGCTCACAAATGGTCAAGAAATGTTAGAGAGTATTTTATCTACAGTGGCATACTATTAACATTCTGGGAAAATACCCTGGATTTGCCTACTGATAACCACACATAATTACATTGTAATGCTATGTGTCTAAATTCATAACGGTATAAACTCTTTAAAATTGTTCAAATTGTTCTGAATTCAATACATAGTTCATTACCACTGCAACTTGCTAAACAATGTTGAACCCAGACCCTGGACCCATTATGTACCTCTGTAATACTCTGACTTGCACCATCTTAGATATCAAACTAACTGATCATCTATGCCACAACTTTCTTAAAATACGTACATACAAAATATCATGGGGAATAAACAATATAGGCAGTCCGCATTTTTTTAAAATTTGCAATGTACTAATTACTTACTCCGTTCCATCACGGGAGAAAATGACATCGCCAAATTTTGAAGGAGTTTCAAAACTTTTGGGGGGCTGCATATGAACTCAGCAGATTTACCAACTAGGGTAGTAAATTCTGTTATAGCTAAGCTGGCAAAATGTGTTCAAATTGAATTAGTAAATTTTGTTGCACATCACAAGTCCACTGTCAAATTTCGAAGGAATTCAGGCCATTTTTAAGGGTATATGTGAGTTCAGCAGATTTACCAAGTACATACAGTGGACCCCCGCCTAACGAGCAAAATTCATTCCAGAAGCCTGCTCAAGTGCCATTACCGAACGAATTTACTTCCTTAAGAAATAATGTCATGTAGGTTAGTCTATTTCAGACCCCCCAAAAAACACTTCCACAAGCACTTACAATATTATACTTACATAATTGTACGATTTCCGGGGTGCTCGTTAGGCGGGGGTCCACTGTACAAGGAAAGCTATTTTAGTGCCAGGGATGCAACAAGATCAAGAGATAACTGGAAACTGCACACCAAAATGACTCAGAGATATCATGAAACTTTTCTTCAACATAGTAAAGTGGAGTGAATGAGCAATGGTACAAAGAAAGACTCCATACTGGGGTTCAAAATATAATAAGAAAAATTCATGCTCGTAATAATGGTATAATTACCGACAAAATGTTAGGTAAATGGAAACAGATACAACTATGTGACATACTATTATTGTGGCAACGTTTTGCTCTCCAGGTAACGGCCTGACAAAGCTCCTGGAGAGTGAAACACTGACATAATAAACTGTCATATTAGCTGCATGTGTCCATTTACCTAACACTAAGGGCCAAAGCTCACTCCCTGCACCCAGTATATAAGCATCCCACATATTTTTTTTTTTTAACACATTGGCTGTCTCTCACTGAGATAGGGTGACCCCAAAAAAGAGGTAACACATTCTCTGTCATCAATTTCATCCATTCTCATTTTGTTATCATTATTGTATACGCTCCCTCTTCCTCAAACTCCACGCCATAGAAGAAACTTATGATGATGATTTGGTCTGACTTGGACCATTAGTTAGTCACACACGTCATCACACATTTCTTTCTCTTACGTGTGGGTTATTTGTGTATTGTTCCAGTCACATTATTGTGTCTTTTTAATCTTTGTTTAATTTCCTTTCTTATAGCTTAATTTTTTTTGTTATCCTCTTTCCTCTCAGTTGTTAACCACACCATCCAGTCTTCATTATCATCCTTACCCTTAGATTGTATTGTTAAACCCATTAAATGATGGGGCTCTGGTGGCTAAAGCTCTCTCTTCACACGGTGAGGGTAGAAACATTGGGCGCGTTTCTTTACACCTGTTGTCCATGTTCACCCATCAGTAAAATGGGTACCTGGGTGTTAGTCGACTGGAGTGGGTGGCATCCTGGGACACTGACCTAATTTGCGGGAAATGCTCAGCATAACAAGGGGCTTTCTATATAGTAGTATGTCACTGATGTCAGCTATGGTCTGTATACCTTGTACATGTACAGTGGACCCTCGCTATTCGAACACTCCAAAACTCACTCTCATTCCAGAATGCTGTTCAAGTGCTGTTACCAAACGAATTTATTCCCATAAGGAATGATGTAATTAGATTAGTCCATTTCAGACCCCCAAAAATACACTTATAAAAGCCCTTACAATAATAAACTTACATAAAAAGGTGAGTTTTGGAGTGTCCACTGTACTTGTAATAAATATATTATTATTATTGCTCTCTCTTCCAATCAACAATCTTCTCCCTTTGTACACATCATTTGTTTCCTTTACAATTCATGGAGACAACCTGATAAAAACTTTATGAAGCAGGAAATATTCTCAGAGGCTACTGAAATAAAGGCAGTAATTAACACTTAGCAAATCAAAGACACATGGACAAAGCAAACCTTCATTAATAATTTATGTATTTTAGCTAAAAAATGTCACAAAATGTTGCAAACCACTCAGAATCACCGAATCATGCAATAAAATAATGTTTTAGAATCTATTTCTTACTTTTTTAATATTTTTTCGCCATTGCCAGGCGATGAGAGGAGCGAATCTCATTGCTGGGGTCCAGGGAATAAACCCTGGACTTTAATATAAAAAAAATTTCTAGGTAGTAGGTTGGTAGACAGCAACTGTCCAGGGAGGTACTACCATCCTGCCAAGTGAGTGTAAAACAAAAGCCTGTAATTGTTTTACATGATGGTAGGATTGCTGGTGTCTTTTTTCTGTCTCATAAACATGCAAGATTTCAGGTACATCTTGCTACTTCTACTTACACTTAGATCACACTACACATTCATGTACAAGCATATATATATATACACACCCCTCTGGGTTTTCTTCTATTTTCTTACTAGTTCTTATTTCCTCTTCTCCATGGGGAAGTGGAATAGAATTCTTCCTCCGTAAGCCATGCGTGTCGTAAGAGGCGACTAAAATGCTGGGAGCAAGGGGCTAGTAACCCCTTCTCCTGTATATATTACTAAATGTAAAAGGAGAAACTTTCGTTTTTCCTTTTGGGCCACCCTGCCTCGGTGGGAAATGGCCGACTTGTTGATAGATAGATAGTATTTAAAAAAATCACATGAAAAGTGTAATAAAATCTAAGTGATTAGATATTTTCCTCTAAAATAGTAATGGATTTTTAGTCAAAATATTTTAATTAAAATTGATGTTTTGCTTATTGAGAAGCATTATTTTCAATAAAGGTTTGCTGTATCTACTTATCATTAATTCACACTTTACTATACTTATACAACATTAGAGGGCATTAGTCTTACTATTAGTTCAGGCCGATCTGGAGCAGTAGTCTGGTTACTATCCCTGGTGATCCGTTGGGCTGTTTGTGCTACAGGAATGGAAGGAATGGTGGTGCGTTGGACTGGAGTAGGAGGTATCACTGGACGTAAAGTACTCTCACCAGCAGAGGCAAGACGTGGCAGGGGAATGGCACCTGCTGGTATTGTTTCTCCATCGCTGCTGACGGATGAAGAGGAGCTGTGGCGAGGTAATGCAACAGGTTGCCCAGCAGCCTGATGCTGTAACACACTTTCTAAAGATTTACGAAAGGATCGGGAAGAATCCCCATCCTCTCTTTCCATCTTACCATCCACTATAAAACCTATGGGACCTGGTCCTTCACCAGTGTCTTTTTTCCGCAAGACAACTTCACTCTCGTCACAATTTATATCTGTCTCCTTACACGTATGAATTTGCTCAAATCCAAGAGGAACTACTTTGGTTTCAGTCTTATACTCTGAATATTGTTGGGCTATTACTGACCTTTCTAGATGTTCAACAGTAGGAGGGCTAGGTCTGGGAGGTTTAGTAGGGGCTCCAGGAGGCTTGGGAGGTTCTGCAGTTGGTCTCCTGATACTATTGCTATGGTGAAGTCTGGCAGCAGGTGCCGGCACAAAGATCTGCGACATGGTTTCTCGAGGTGGGGTATTACTTCGAGCCTGCTCTGGTGAACCTGAGGCACTGTTTGTGCTCCCTCCTGATATTTGCCCATCTTGGCTGCCTATACCAAAGGATCCATGTGTGCTTGACGGTCTAGCTTGTGGAGGTCTAGGTGCTTGCTTTTTTTTTGTTCTCTGTGGCTGCTTGGGGCTTTCACACGAGTCAGATGTTGTGGGAGCAACAATTAATGAAGAGCTCATGCTATCTATACGGCTAGATAGATCTGAACTGGCATTTCGCCGGTGGGTTTGGGGTGCCGGTCGACCATGCTGAGCCGGCAGAGGTAAAGAGCCATTAGGCTCAGTATGAAGTCTTGAGGGTGAAGGAGGCACTCGTGGTATTACACCAAAATCTATGTCCTCCTTAAAGAAGTAATCACTATATTCCACAAGATGGTCAACAATGGACCGATAGTCACCGGTAAGGCTCATGTTACGGCCCAGGGTTGACATATCTGGTTGCTCCTCAGAATCCCGCTGATCCCAAATCAGGTTAGGAGCCATAACTATAGCAATGTTGCTTGGGGACATTTTATTACAACTAGAATTTGCTGCCAATTTAGCTAGGAACTTCACAAGGTATCTAAGATTGGCCAAATTGGCAGGTGGGAGCTGGTTCACAACAAGCCATAGGGCTTTGAGACGTAGCTGGTGATCAGTCTGCCTCACAGCTTCTAACCACTGATCATGGAGAAAATGAGTTAAAGGGTTCTGGTAACTCTCAGGTAGCACTGAGTGTGCCTGCAACGACATGGCGTCATAGTCACGATCATGCTCGTCCACTTGAGCTAGAGCTTCATTCGTAACCAAGTTAGCATCAAAGGCTCCCTTGAGGCGGCGTACCTTGGAAGTGCTACCAGCCACTCGAAACAGACCCTCTTCAAAAGGCCCACTTCTACTAGCCGCACACACACCTTGCAGAGGGACAGCTATTTCCTAAGAGAAAGATAAAAAAAAACATACATTACTTGACTGATATAAAATTACTTAAGAACTATACAGGATCAAATTTTCATGCTATTTATATATCCTAGGTAGTAGGTTGGTAGACAGCAACCACCCAGGGAGGTACTCCGTCTTTCCAAATGAGTGTAAAGCGGAAGCCTGAATGTTTTAATGATGGTAGGATTGCTGGTGTCTTTTTTTTGTCTCATAAACATGCAAGATTTCAGGCATGTCTTGTTACTTTACTTACACTTAGGTCACATTACACATTCATGCCAACATATATATACACACCCCTCTGGGTTTTCTTCTTTTTCTTACTAGTTCTGTTCTTATTTCCTCTTATCTCCATGGGAAGTGGAACAGAATTCTTTCTCCGTAAGCATGCGTGTCGTAAGGCGACTAACATGCGAAAAGGCTAACCCCTTCTCCTGTATATATTTTCTAAATGAAAATGGGAAACTTTCGTTTTATTTACCTTGGGGAACTACGGCCAATGTTAAAAAGAAAATTTATATATATTATTTATATATATTATTTATATATTAGGTAGTAGGTTGGTAGACAGCAACCACTCAGGGAGGTACTACCATCCTGCCAGGTGACTGTGAAACAGAAACCTGAAACTGTTTACATGATGGTAGGATTGCTGGTGTCTTTTTCTGTCTCATAAACATGCAAGATTTCAGGTACGTCTTGCTACTTCTACTTACACTTAGGTCACACTACGCAAACATGTACACGTTTATGTATACACACTCATCTGAGTTTCTTTGATTTATCTTAATAGTTCTTGTTCTTATTGCTTTTCCCTTTCATATCCATGGGAAGTGGAATAAGAATCTTTCCTCCGTAAGCCATGCGTGTTGTAAAGTCAACTAAAATGCCGGGAACAATGGGCTAGTAACCCCTTTTCCTGTATAGCTTACTAAAAAAAGAAAGAAGAAAATCGTCAAAGTGGGATGTTTGAATGTGCGTGGATGTTGTGCGAATGATAAGAAAGAGATGATTGTAGATGTTATGAATGAAAAGAAGCTGGATGTCCTGGCTTTAAGTGAGACAAAGCTGAAGGGGTAGGAGAGTTTCAGTGGGAGAAATAAATGGGATTAGATCAGGGGTTTCAAATAGAGTTAGAGCTAAAGAAGGAGTGGCAATAATGTTGAATAATCAGTTATGGCAGGTAAAGAAGGAATATAAATGTATAAATGCAAGGATTATGTGGAGTAAAATAAAGGTTGGATGTGAAAAGTGGGTTATAGTAAGTGTTTATGCACCTGGAAGAAGAAGTGTAGAGAGAGAGAGATTTTGGGAAATGTTGAGTGTGTGGGAGTTTTGAACCAAGTGAGAGAGTAATTGTGGTTGGGGATCTTAATGCTAAAGTGGGTAAAATGTTGTGGATGGAGTAGTAGGTAAATTTGGAGGTCCAGGGTAAATGTAAATGGGGAGCCATTAATTGAGCTATGTGTAGAAAGAGGTTTGGTAATAAAGTAATACATATTTTATGAAAAGAGGATAAATAAATATACAAGGTATGATATAGCAGTAAGGAAAGTAGTTTGTTGGATTATGTATTGTGGATAAAGGTTGATGGGGAGGCTTCAGGATGTACATGTTT